>CAHIKZ030000646.1:142500-205000 GCA_903632075.3 Acanthosepion pharaonis
TCTATATGGGCAAATGCACATTCATCGAATGAGTCACAGAGTTGTATACGCATCTTGTCTGAACATGGAGCTGACGTAGGTATTTATTTGTCGCCAAACGAAGACAAATGTGATTCACGAATGTAACCGGAGGTCGTATAGTGCGGCATGCAGAAATTGCTCGCTTCCGTCGGCTATTGTAACAGATATAGAGGCGTTGCCCGGAACCTACACTTCTTAGTACAAAAAAAAAAAAAAATGAGATAACTGCCTGGGAGACGAATCCCGGAGACCGGTATTAAGTTGATTTGTATTTTCAAGATGGCTGGAAACCAAGCCAGCTGGAATCCAAAACTACGGAGAAAACGAGATATCATCCCACTATATTTCCCAAGAATTTATGGAAACCATAGTTTATAAAAAAAAAAAAAGGGACTTAGTATTAAAAACAAAAACAAAAAAAAAAAAAAACAGAAAGTAGAAACAAATTAGATGACGTCCGGGCTAGTATGTTGCGTTCACTTTTGTGCAAATGACCTTTGGAAATATTTTATTTCCCCCCAACTAGGGGTTAAATAGTGTGGCAGATTGGGATTTGTAGCTGTGGTTATCTAAAAGAATAAAATTTCAGAATTCCAAAAGAGGAGCAACGAGAAGCCACTCCACTATATTTCCTAAGTATGTATGGCTATTCACAAATAATAAAGAAAAGAAATCTTTGGAGAGCAATGAATGCTTTGTCCTGAATGATTATGGCATTAAAAAGATATGTATTCAAAGATTTGGCATTAAAATAGTGTTCCAGTTTAATACTTTTAATAGGGCGTCAATTTTCCACTGTTAGAAAGTTTTAGCAGATAATGTAACACAGTTTCTTTTTTTGTTTTTTTTGTATCTGCCTATACTTCTGAGATGAGGTATTATGTACACTATTTACATTGTTCGAACTATTGTCAGTTATCTCCTGCTAATTCCCCTCTCCAAGTTCTCCACTGCCTTTACCGGGCACTGACCTTACACTCTCTGGGTTCTGTCACTGGATCTAACTAACGCCTTTATCCACTGTGCCATGTGTCCTTGAGGACTTGGAGAGGGGAATTTCAGGAGATAATTGACAACTGACATCCATTAAACATGGCATGTGTAACTAGAACAGTCTACCCCAGTGAGCGAAATAAAGGATTCAGTTCGACATTCCAACTACCTGAAGAAGGCCAGATCGTACGACAGCCGAAATGTTGTAATAAATATGGCGACAACTATGGGGACAATAGTCCGAATAATGTAAATAGCGTAGCATTTTTTTTTTTTTGCATTATTTGTTATTTTGAATTGTTTGTTGCCTATTCTTAAACTTCTATTCATGGTCGACTTACGGCCATATTACGGTGAAACATCGGTACTCGTACGATGTGCAATGCAAGTGGTGTAATGGTTAACGGAATTTAACATCGGAGAGCCGAGTTCCAATTTCAGTCGTGTTTATTATATTCACTTAAGCGCAAGTACCCTTGAGAAAGCTATAAATCTACCTCTTCTCCTTCCATCTATCATTTAATTCGGAGGACTTATATCAGCAAAACCATTATTATATTTAAAAAAAAAAAACAATTTTACAATCTAAAAATATTTTCTAGCTTTAATAATAAAAGGTAGAAAAGCCGTAAAAACACATCAATCTATCCATGGTTGATATTATTTGTTGAAATAACAGATATTATTTTCTACCTTTCAAATTTCGCTTATCTTTGAACTGTTTGAATAACGCATTTGATAATTTACTAATGTCACATTTAAACGTAGTAACACGTAGTTGCGTCTTGTAAATATAAACAATAGAGACACTATCAAAAATCCAAAGTAAAATAGGCAAATGCGACAATTATTATCGGACAGAGGCAGTAGTCTTCTTCTTTATGTGCCGTGATCCCTCAGGATGTAGACGAAAATGGCTCGCCACAATTTCCTATCCTTTGTATTTCTTAATAAAAGTTGTCTTTTGGTTATTTCTCTTAAAACTTGTTCCACCATCCATTTACTTTAGCTCACTAATTATGTTATGCACTAATTTTCTCTGACCCTCTTGCCCTCAGTCTGTCCTGTGAGTATCAGATTTTCCAAGCCCTCTTTCCTCATTATGTACTCCAGAAATTTCAACTATCTTTTCTTGATATTAAGTATAAGCTTCCTTTTTGTTCTCATGAATATTTGTAAAATTCTTTTGCTTAAATTAATATCAGATTTACATTGGGTAATTCCTGTCGCTCGACGGAGAGTCGAGTTCGAATTCAGTTCGAGTTCGTTACATTCTTTTTCTTCGTCTATGTGCCGTGTCTCTTCAGAACATGAGCAATCAGAGCTTCCAACAAATTGCTATTCTCAAAAAATGTTAATACGATATTCATTTACAAAAAAAAAAAAGCAAACAATTATTTGTACAATCCAAAATATTCGTAACATCCCAAATATTCGTACAATCCCAAAATAACCGATAAAGGGTTGATAAGCCGTAAAAGTTTGATCAATCAATCAAAAAATATATTAGAAGAGTTCATGAACTCAGGTACACTTATTCCTGGGGTTTATTTTAATGAATGCGCATTCAATTCTCTCGCCATTTTGTTTCTTTGCTGTTCCAATCCATTTGATGCTCTGAACACGTTTTTTCAGCAATGGGTAAGATCAAAATAATATTTTTATTTTTTTTGGAAAATTCCACTTTAAAGAAAATAAAACTTGGGTCAGGTTTCGTGTTACGTGGGGATATAGATACATAAATAAATAGATAAATAAACAGTTTAAATAAGCACAAACGCACTGAAAGTTGTATCCTAGTGAATCTAAGTAATTAATACCCCGCCTCATCAATCAGTGGTTGCAGTTCTTTATGATACCGTCATTATGACTTTAACGGGTTGAAGGATTATTTTTAGTGGTTAATTTAATTAAACTAGTTAAGTTATTTTTTTTTAGCGCTTAATGTAATTAATCTAGTTAATTTATGGCTTACAATATGCGTAGTTAATCTCCTGTTGCCATATTTATAATTTACGGGAGGTGTAATCACTCTAATATTCGAGGAATTCCTTTTAGTCTTGTTTCTTTCAAAGCCTAGACAAACACAGACACGTGCCCTGTATGATCTAGAGGCAATTAATTTATAAACTATTGTTGCCCTTAAAATATGATAACATTGTAAAAATCCAGTTAGCAACTCCACATTTTTCTTTTGCTGTCACTACATTGATTTATCATGTTTATATATATATATATATATATGTGTGTGTGTGTGTGTGTGTTTGTGTGTGTTTGTGTGTGTGTGTGTGAAAGTAGGTTTTTATATATACTCCACATGGGTAAAAATACAAGAAAAAGAACTTGAAAATGCAACTAGAGTTTTTACTTGTCGCAATATATCTCAAATCTGATATATATATATATATATATATATATATATATATATATATATATATATATATATATATATTCACCTGTAGCAAGAATCATCATTAGCACGACACGTCTCCATTCAGCCCCTGAAAATTGAATTGTGTATTTTTATTAATATATACTTAATAGCTCTTGTATATTACATCGAGCAATATTTTATGAATACCATCATTCAATGTGCGATATCTTTATATATATATATATATATATATATATATATATATATATATATATATATATATATATAAGTTATAATTATTTTTTAAAAGTATGATTCCTTCGCTACGTAAGAGTTCACATGTTTCAAAAACGAGAGCCGAAGCGATCAATATAATTATTAAAATTAAATTGCATTAAAGTAACAAGCCCTGTTTCATCCTCAAGTGAAAATTTAGGAAAATTTAATAATTATATTGATAGTTTCACCTCTCGTTTTTGAAACATGAGAACTCTTATGTAGCGAAGGAATCATATTTTTTTAAAAAAATAATTATAAATCTAAGCTCTACTTCTGTATGGAGCACTGTTTTTTAAAAAATAAAAACAAAAATACTAAAGAACCCTGAATTATTTACCTAACGTGTTCTTTCCTATTTTTTTACATACCTGCACACACACACATACATACATATATATATATATATATATATATATATATATATATAGATATATATATACGTATGTATCCTAAAATGATAAAATGCTGAATGGAATACTATTGCGGTTTCGACCGCCAAGGTCTCATCAGGTGGTTAGCTCAGCGAACTAATTACAGACAGCACAGCAAGAACTTTAAATTTAAGAAATTAAAAATTAACATATTGCAAAAAGCAAATCTCATATGTTTGACAAAGTACTCAGGTAGGGCTCTTAGTGCCATTGGGCATAAACTCTAATATGATTGCCATCTGGTCTCAAAACAGAGTGGCCATCACTTTTGCTGTGAAGCGTTTCTTTAACCTTCTTTCTATGTTAGTCTAGATGGCGCCACTTCATTGATCCTCTTTGGTTCCCTGACCTATTGTGTTAAACTAATGTCTTTCAATATCTTGATTATGCACAACTTCTGAGGTTCTTGAGTAGCAACAATTGTCTATTCTTTCAATATATATATATATATATATATATATATATATGGCAAAATCTAGTATTAACCAATATTATATTTATGGGATAATAATGTATGTATATATATATATATATATATATATATATATTATGTATTTGTGTGCGTGAGTTCATTTTTATTCAAATGTTATTTTTAGTAGATGCACTTGTTTGGCTAGAAGCCACGGTTTTTAAATAATGTACAGGCAGGTAGACGTAATACAATCTTTTTTAGAACACAGGGCCTCTTATTCAAACATGAGTTTCCACCGAAATTAACGTTGGAGATAATAAAAATGTCGAGTTAAATACTAATCCAGTGTTTCTTAATATATTTATATTATACGTTATTTATATAGACAACAAATATTTAATTAAATACTCTGTTTTATAATAAACAGCATTAAACGGCCTGAATATCCGAGAAATCTCCTAGAAAATATTCGTCCTCCGACAGGAAACGAACCTGTGTCCTACATGGAGCCGTTTTATAACATGGCGTGTTATACCAGTTTAGCTACGAAAGTCGCGTCTGGTCAGCCAGGTCGAATTACTGCTTTTAAACAACAAAGTAGCCATGATTTCCCTCGAAATTACAATGAATCATTCATACAAAAAGTAAATTAACAACTGAGATAAATTAACAACTAGGATAACAAATGAGTCATTACTCTACTTATATTCAAGCAACATTGGCTGATGAACTCCTAAATAAAACATTCTCAAAATTGCCATATTAGTCAAAAACGCACTCATTTGAATTTTCAAAAGTATATATATATATATATATTCAACCTTAGCGCTGCTAAATTTAAAAATATTTTGATTCGCATTATATTTTTTTGTCCCTGGTGTTTCCTGAATTTTACCAAAAACAAAATAATTTTCATGCCTGAAGATGACTGAATATACAGTCGAAAGTACTTGCAAATTTAAGAAGGACCGTATACAGCTTATAATATTAAAAAAAAAAACAAGGATCGTAACATTCAACGGGTTATTGGTAGGTTAATGCATCTTTAAAATTTTGTTAGTGAAGGGATTTCACCATTTTATATCATTAATTTTAGTAATTTACTTTTTTTATATATATATGACTGAAGACCAAATGACAGTCTTTGTTATGGATCTGCTTATTTTTTAAAAAATATTTTGGTGCATGTTCCTTGTGTCTATTATATACTTAAATCTAAACGGTTCAGTGTCCGCGTACAGACAATGGATTTCACAAGTCTTTATCAACGAATTCTGTATGATGGGTCTCTGAAATATTTTCGGCCTGATTTACTTGTGAAAATATCAAATGACCAAACATTAGAATTTTAGAGAAATCCGTTCTGGTTTGATCCGGAAAATTTTAAGCGCTCTAATACACACATACACACATACACATACACAAACACACACACACGTACACACACACACACACACACACACACACACACACACACACACACATATATATATATATATAAATATGTATATATTTATATATATATATACAAGGTGATTGAAAAGTAACAACCTAAATTATAGTGAGGAGAATCCATCATTCATAAAATAGGCAGTTACTTTTCAATCACTCTCTCTCTCTCTTTCTCTCTCTCTCTCTCTCTCTCTCTATACATACATACATATATATATATATATATATATATATATATATATATATATATGTATGTATATGATAATGAACTTTCCCGTCGTTTTCGACGTATGAGTGTCAAGCAACTCAGTTCCGAGGAAACGAGAGACAGACACCCCCACATATGACTTGATGACAGTGGTGAAGGCTTTGTGCAAAACGAACCACACTGTTTGAAAAGTCGAATACACAGACCCGATGCACCGTGTGCCACAGGGTCCCCAAACGACCCTCCGAAGTCATTGTTCTCCTTGACCAGTTGCCATCCAAGGCTATGGAACTCAGTCTGTCCCCGCTATTTACCCATAGAATATCTATCTATCTATCTATCTATCTATCTATATATATATATATATATATAGTGAGAGAAGAGAGATACACATAAACATACACACACACACACACACATACATACATACATATATATATATATATATATATATATATATATATATATATATATATATATATATATATATATATATATATATATATATATATATATATATATATATATATATATGGAGGGATGGGGCATCTCGATGCGGTGCAATGGTTAGAAACCTTGTCCCACTAAAACAATTACGACTGAGATGTGAGTTCGATCCTCATTAGTTCCCCTTTCGGCCTTGTGCCATATCTAAGGTACGCTTGGAAAACACTATATATATCTGTGGTAGTCACATAAAGCAAATATTTTCGTTTTATTGGTTGAGTAATGTATCGCTGAATACATTTCGATTTACTCTTTGTCGTAAAACGAGTATCTAAATAATATATATATATATATATATATATATATTATATATATAAACACACGTATATTTTACTCTCTCTCTCACACACAGACACACACACAGATACACATATGTACACGCGTTTGTTGACGTGTTTGTGTGTGTTTGTTTGTTGCTTGTTTGTGTGTGCGTGTGTGTTGTTCTACAAGGTTGCTTGATATTTGTCTTATAACGGTTATTCTGCATTTTATCGCTCCGTCTAATTCCTCTAATTACAATTGCAAGATTGTCGGGTTTTGTTTCACGAAAATTGTTCCCAGGGAAAATATATAGGGTGGGAATCAAAGAAAGTCCGTGTATAAGTCTGAAAAATATTGCGGTTTCTCTCTCTGTGTTTGTGTGTGTGTGTGTGTGGCGGGGGTGGGGTATCAAACCGTGGGACGAATTGAAAAGCATAAGGAAAAAAGAAATGCTATATAAAAAAAAAAGGAGCAAAATGAAGAGAAGAAAAAAAAATAGAGGGATTAACAAAGAAAGAAATGAAATTTTTGGATCTGCAGGAGAAAGTAAAAGCATAATAAGAATGGATGCAAAAAAGAAATTGTAAAGAAATGAAAAGAAAAGCAAAGAACATTTCTAGAGAAAGAAAATTAAAATTCTACAAAGCATGTTATTATGACTCCAGGAAACTAGACAAAAATAATAAATGTAAAAACAAAAGTAATGAAGAAAGGAAAATTATTTAGTCTTTGGGAAATTATTTACTCTTTGGGAAATTATTTCGTTAATAAAAATGGGAGAAACGTGTAAATTTTTTTTTTTTAAAGAATCTGGGATTTTAGAAGAAAGCAATTCTGCTAGTATTGAACTGATTTGTTTTATGACTATTTTCTATCCACAAAGAAAATAATTTCCACGGAAACTAGATGGTAGCAGTAGAATCTTTCAATATGTCTTTTTTAATCAATTCCCCCCAAACAAGTGGATTAAAACTTGGTTCGTGAATTTGGTGACATAAAAAAAAGAAGAACTAGACGATATATCCTGAGATAGGCAGTGGAACGAGAACAGTCTACTTTAGATTAAATAAAAAATTCCCTGTAGGTTACCCAGATTGCTATACACCTGATGAAGTCTGGATGGCACGACAACCGAAATATTTTGATGAGAACAAGATGAAGAAAATAGTCCAAATATATAGAGAGTAAATAATGTTAACTGCTCATCCCCAAAACATTCAGACAGAAAGAAAAAAAGTTCAAAAGAGAAAATGTTTGATATAAGGTGGATAGAAGCCATTATAAATAAATTATTAACTAAGAGGAAATACACACACACACACACACACATACACACACACACACACACACACACATATATATATATATATATATATATATATATATATATATATATATATATATATATATATATAACTGATATATTTAACTCACGTAAAGCAAAGATGCAGGACAAAGTAACTGTACCATGAAGTACTCTCTGTTGTGGAGCCTTAAACCTATCCTTCCTGATGCTTAGAGCTGTCGCAGCCTGTCATGTTTGACTGCTGCTGCTGCCATTGAAGACTTCTGTCAACGGATTGCAGCGTGGGTTGAGGAATCGGAGAGCCGAGTTCCAGTCGAGATTAATACATTCGCTTACGTGCTAATACTCTTGGGGGAAGGTATGACACTTAACTTCCCTATGGGTAACCAGTAGGACACACTGGGTTTAGAATTCAGAGTGTCCTTCTATTTAGCTTTGTATGGCAACCTGTCTAGGAGAAGGAAAACAGTATGTAGCTCTGGCGAACCACATTCTATGCATCTAAGGAAATAACCGTTCTCATTGAAACGACGATCCTGACTGCGGTCGAATCCTTTTAAAGACAAAAACGCACCTATTCATGCAAACATATACAAATATAATTACACGTTTATTTTTCTGTTAGCATAATCAATATACAGACGGTGGAGGAATCGGAGAGCCGAGTTCAAATTCCAGTCAAATCCATTACATTCACTTATGTGCTAATACCCTTGGGAAAGGTATGAATCCTCTTCTTCTCCCCCTAGCTATGGGTAAATAGCAGGACAGATCGGGTTCTCTCTTGGATGGCAACTGGTCTACCGCAGAAAGTAACCTAATGCGGGAAAGAAATCTGCCTCGTCAGTCATGTATCGGAAGATACATTATCGCCTACGCGCGCGTCAAGCATGACACATAACTGATAAACATAAAAATTGAATACATGTAAACGCACCCACGCACACAGCATTCCCACTTGACATATCTTTCATTGTTTTCATACACACATACGAATGTAGGTTTGGTGAAAGATTACAGAAATGTTCTCTTTTGAGGATGTTATTTTTTTATGTTTAGTTTTCTTCTATATTTAGGATCATTTTCTCGGGATCCAGTAAAATTATAAATATAAAGTTCCCGCTGTGTACATTCTTATTTCATATGATGAAAGAATAACTTTTGTGTTATGTCAGTTTCATCTGTTTTCAAATTGCGCATCTTCACATGTCATAGCAGTTATTTTTTATAAAGTTTTCGCGTTTTCCTGTACCCTTTCGCGTTGTAATGTTAGTCATATTCTTCTCTTATGAAAATGAAATATATTTAGTATATTTATTCATATTCATGTAGGTATATATATTTATATGTAAAAAGAAATGCTCCCTATGTAAGAATATACGACGGTATATATATATATATATATATATATATATATATATATGAATGTATTGGGGAATGCAAAACTAGGTATACAGTTAGGTAAAACAATATATATAGAATTTACACGCTCCCAGAAAAAGTAATCCGCAGGGCTGAGATCCGGCGAATTTAAAGTATAAATAATTTTCCAGCGACCCCCCGTCTCTCTCTCTCTCTCTCTCAACATATATATATATATATATATATCTATCTATCTATCTATCTATCTATATATATATATATATATATATATATATATATATATATATATATATATATATATATATAAAGTATTGCAAACGTTTTTTGTTGTAATGTGGATTTTTAAAAGAATATTATGCTTTATTTTTTATGGAAAATAAACCATAATATTTTTTTTTAAATCCACATTATAACCAAAAAACGTTTGCGGTTTCTCTGTTCTTTTTAATATGCACACTTTTCTCTCGTTGGAACTACTATAACCTCTCCCTTATATATATATATATATATATATATATATATATATATAGAGAGAGAGAGAGAGAGAGAGAGAGAGAGAAAGTGAGAGAGATATTTGGCTGGTGTGCTAGTACAACAGTCGACGTCTACCCAATTTCATTCACGAGACATGGATCAGCCCGTGGTATTACTTTCTTTAACTTTCTAAAGTCTGCCGCACACTGCCCCAGGCCTATCGGGTAACACTCTCAAATCGACCAGTCGACTCTGGTGAAGTCGCATCCCGGGTTTCATGGTCTGTCTGTCTGTCTGTCTGTCTCTCTCTGTTTGTCTGTCTGTCTGTCTCTCTCTCTCTCTCTCTCTCTCTCGCTTGCTATATATATATATATATATATATATATATAGTAAAAAAGTCATCATACATATATTAGGTCTAATATTATCAAATAAAAATTATTATACCTATTATCATTATTATTATTACTCGAATTTCTTTTATTGGCTTTGTATAAAGGCGACAGTTTGTTTTATGTTGAAACGCAATCTTCAGGACATATTTGCATACGCTCTATCTCTGATAAAGCGCACTTTAACCTATAATTATAGCAAAACTTAAAACTATATTTTCATTATGTCATTCGCATACAGACCTGTTTCGCTGTATCACAGTTGACCTGTGTGACTAGACAACTGAATGCTGTAAGCCAGGATCGAAACCAGAACGATTTGGTATCAGAGAGGCGAATTCTCACGTATTATTTTTACGAATGCAAAAAAACGTAAGACAGCAAAAGTGCTCTATTTATTAATGAAGAGCAACACGTTAACGCTGGCAGCTGCTGTTTATAAAATTCGCCTATATCTTAACAGTGCTCAACCGACAGATTCTCGATAGCGTTATAATGTCATTCGCATACAGGCCTGTTTCGCTGTCCTGTGCGACTAGACAATCAAATGCTTAAAGCAGGATCGAAACCCGACCGATTTTGGTATCAGTCTATCAGCCCTAACCCATCGGCGCTTCGGCAGAGAGAAAGACGAATTCTAGCGTATTGTTTTTACGAATGTGGCAGTGGAGAACTTGGAGAGGTGAATTAACAGATAACTGATGACTGACATCCATTAGACATGACACGTGGAACTAGAACAGTCTAGCCCACTGAGCTAAATAAAGGGTTCAGTTCGAAATTCCAACCACCTGAAGAAGGCCGGAGCGTACAAATGCCGAAACGTTGTGATAAATATGGCGACAAAGATGAGGTCAATAATCTGAATAATGTAAATAGTGTACTATCTTAATAATTCTTAATATAAATATAAACAGGACTGACTGACTGTCTAAAGATTTGTTGTGCAAACCAATGCAAACTCTTAATATTAATCAGACGTGAACAAACATGAATTAAAATATATTTCTGAAAAGCAAACCTGAAATTCTTTGCCACATTCGACATTCCTGTAATAAACTATAAACTATATCGTATATTCTTTTTTTTTTTTAAATGTTTGTATTTCTGTTGATCCTTGTATTTTAAATGCAAACGTTTTTTATTTCTTTACTCTTTGTAAAAGCAGTGGAATGGCTGGTGATTGTTTTACAATCAGAAACTTTGCACGCCCGCGGAATGGAATGATCTTAACCTCCGTTTTTCAGTCCAGCTGTCCTTAATTAGAGAATTCAATGAGAAAATATTGTGTTGCAATATTATACGCTCTACATATGCACAACGCACATTTATAATCGGCTTCATTATGTACATGTAAATTATTCGATATCTCTCTCTATATATCTATCTATCCATATATATATATATATATATGTGTGTGTGTCTGTGTGTGTCTGTGTGTAGATATATATGTGTGTGTGTGTATATATATATATGTGTGTGTGTATTCTACAATATTAGTATCAGTAGGTATGTATGCAGTGATATATATATATATATATATATATATATATATATATATATATATATATATATATGTCCGATGGTACCCATTGATGCATTTTGGAATTCAATACAAAAGGAATATCCCACATTAGATGAAAAGGCTTTATCAGTTTTATTGCATTTTTTTAAAGCATTACACCCGAAGCAAGGCGTGAGTGCCACTAGCACACAAGGGATTACAGAGAGAGCAAGAGTAAAGTGACGTGATGGAGGAAAGGATGAAGAGAAGGACGGGAAATTAGATGAAGGCATCTGAAGATGTAAATTGACATTGCATTTGAATAATTGAAGAATATAGCTATCAGGAAGCGAGTACTTTGCTTAGAGTTTGGAATCCTTCATTATCTATCACTAGCTATCAGGGAAGCAAATACTTTGCTTAAAGTTTTAATTGAATCATTATCTATCATTAGCTCTCAGGGAAGCAAGTACTTTGCTTAAAGTTTGGAATGAATCATTATCTATCACTAGCTATCAGGGAAGCAAATACTTTGCTTAAAGTTTGGAATGAATCATTATCTATCACTAGCTATCAGGGAAGCAAATACTTTGCTTAGACTGTGGAATGAATCATTATCTATCATTAGCTCCCAGGGAAGCAAGTACTTTGCTTAAAGTTTGGAATGAATCATTATCTATCACTAGCTATCAGGGAAGCAAATACTTTTGCTTAGACTGTGGAATGAATCATTATCTATCATTAGCTCCCAGGGAAGCAAGTACTTTGCTTAAAGTTTGGAATGAATCATTATCTATCACTAGCTATCAGGGAAGCAAATACTTTGCTTAGACTGTGGAATGAATCATTATCTATCATTAGCTCCCAGGGGAAGCAAGTACTTTGCTTAAAGTTTGGAATGAATCATTATCTATCACTAGCTATCAGGGAAGCAAATACTTTGCTTAGACTGTGGAATGAATCATTATCTATCATTAGCTCCCAGGGAAGCAAGTACTTTGCTTAAAGTTTGGAATGAATCATTATCTATCACTAGCTATCAGGGAAGCAAATACTTTGCTTAGACTGTGGAATGAATCATTATCTATCATTGGCTCCCAGGGAAGCAAGTACTTTGCTTAAAGTTTGGAATGAATCATTATCTATCACTAGCTATCAGGGAAGCAAATACTTTGCTTAGACTGTGGAATGAATCATTATCTATCATTAGCTCCCAGGGAAGCAAGTACTTTGCTTAAAGTTTGGAATGAATCATTATCTATCACTAGCTATCAGGGAAGCAAATACTTTGCTTAGACTGTGGAATGAATCATTATCTATCATTAGCTCCCAGGGAAGCAAGTACTTTGCTTAAAGTTTGGAATGAATCATTATCTATCACTAGCTATCAGGGAAGCAAATACTTTGCTTAGACTGTGGAATGAATCATTATCTATCATTAGCTCCCAGGGAAGCAAGTACTTTGCTTAAAGTTTGGAATGAATCATTATCTATTCCAATGCGCGTTCGAACGTCAGTGTTTCATTTTCAATCCTCTGTTAAACACTTCTCAGATATTTAAACATCTGCACTTGTTTGATGCTGACATCTTCAACTCGTAGTTTACATCGTGGGTTTTTCTCTTGCTGACAAACATACAGTATGCCTTTTTTGTGATTAGTCCTTTCTTCTAGCTTTTTTTTTTATTAACTTGTATAGGAAGTCCTTTAGTTTTCCTTCTATGTCTACCAACAACAGTATCATCTGCGTATATTAGTAATCACTAGAAATTAGTAGCCTTAGTGAAATTACTAGCTTTATTGAACAGAATGAGCCCCATGTTGCAGCGGCCAGTTTCCCATACAGCAAAACAAACCCAGTGAATACACTTAGAATGAATTACACTTAGTCAATTTAACGATATATCAATCCTTTGGGGGTTATTTACTGTTGAATATAAATATTATATTGCAAAAACCAAACAATTAATACATTGGTATGCAAAACTTTTGCTTCATCTTGTTAAATTAATTATTTTTAATTACTTTTGCTCGCAAATCAAGAGGGATTAGCAGTATGCTTTAGTCGCTATATTTTATGGCCTTTGAGGGCCAGAAAACAAGTTACTGCATTTTTGTTCGGCAACAGTCGATGATAGATCATCTTAAGTATAGTGATGTTGGAAAAAAAAAACACTTACAAAAATAATGGGCCACCGACGCAACTTTCATCTTTCAGTTCTATACTTAAGTTAAAAATAATTTTCTTTTGCAAATTGTGATCTTTATTATTACAGAAAGTCTAAAATGTCTAAGTGTGGTGTTAGTAATTAGTGTTGTTGCCTTTGCCTCCAATAATTTCTTCAGTTTTACTGAATGGAACATGGCTTAAATTTTCTCATTCGGAATATTTTCCATTCGTCTAGGAATTATTCCCAAAGCTTTCCGAGATCGCTTGGTTATAGTTGAAGCACTTATTTCTTCAATTCCCACCACAATGGTTCAATTATATTGAGATCAGGACTAATTTTTAGTTAGTCTTTAACATGCTGAAACATTTCTTTATCTTCGTAGTCTGACAGAAGATTAGACCGTAGTAAACTAATCTATGTTTCACTGTTTAGGGTTCCATCAACGTTTACCAATTTATTTCTACCATCGCTTATGATGCTATTCCGCATCATTACGTGTTCAGCACCGTCTTTTTTTGGTGTATCCTGCATTGTTCCCTTCTCTCACTGATCTTCTTAGAATATATTAGAATATAACCATAATTTGTAGTCATCAATAAAAATTACTTTTAACCACTTTCCAGCATCTCGTGTTAGATGTTCTTTTGACCACTTCAGTCTTCTATTCGGATGTGTTTTATCTTAATTATTATTATTATTGCTGCTATACACTCTTCCAAATTCTTTTTTCGTAATAGCCGTACTTTATCAACTGAAACCTCACTGTTAAGACTGCATCCGCCCCCCACTTGTCTGGTTGTTAATCTTGGATTACCTAGCAAGACTCTCACAATCTTTCTTTTATCTTTTGTTTAACTTTTACGACCTTCAGGTTTGCTTTGCACTTAAAAGACTTCCAGTAGTAGGAAGAATTTTAGGATGGCTTGAAGATTTTTCTGGAAATTCCCAAACACCTGACTATCTCCCGTCGAGTCATCTTCACCTTAAAATTCACAACCTTCATCGTTGTTTCAGTAGAAATTTTAGCCCTGAGTTTGGTTCTAAAAAGCAAGCCAGATGTTCGGCTTTAATGACTTGCCAAGGCACTTTAGACTCATATCAATAAGATGGAACAATTCCTATTTAGAAAGTTGCATATTATCATGAATTTATCATCTCAGATCTTTCATTGCCCCCAAAGTTTTGCATAACATTTTTCCAACTTCATAATGCTTAAAGGCGTATGTCTGCTGCTACACAGCATATAGGAAAACGCAATAACGTCATTTCCAGTATTTGAGGTCCACAGACACTACCGATAAAAGGATACTGCTAAACAATCTTAATAAAATAAAGGCGTGTAATCATTTTGTATAGTTTCCCAAAACATTTACACATCAGTGTACATCGCTAGACGTTTGTCCTGTTTACACTTGAGTGAAGAGGTAAATATTTGTTAGATTTACATTAGTGTCAAAAAGCTAGATAATGGTTTTGTTTATATCTGAGTTTGCAAGTTTCCACCGGAAGTTAGCTCTTTTGGGGGGGGGGTCTTACTCATATGGGGGGATGCAGTGGGTGTATTCTAAACCCCACCTACAGAGAAATAGGCAGTGAGGTTTTACTCCAAATTTCTCTGTTCGAATACTTTCTGATTATCATTGTTTGAAATATTAGTGAAGAGGATATTCAGTAATAAATTTATCAATTCTGGCTTCTCGGCTTGTTTTTCATTTAGATCTCCATGATTTCTTTGGTAAAGAATGGAAATTTACCTGTATATTGGCTAACTTTAAGTGCTAACCGGTTATATTGACCGGTTATATTTCATTAACCGGTTATATTATTCATTAATCCGTTATCTTATTCATTAATCAAATGTAACTATTATATTTGTATCCGTTTTGTTGTGTGTATGTTGATAGGAATGGATGGTTTGTAGATGTCTGTTTACGGCTGCGTGAATAAACATCACCACACAATTTATATTTGACGTAAAATACCACAAAACATGAAATACAAGAAGGAACAAAAATGGTTTTTTAAAAAATAACATTTGTATTTATTTGTGTATATTTATGTACATGCTTAGAAGTTAAAGATCTATGTGTGTTATATCCCTTAGACTGTGAATATATTTATCTGAATTCACAAAAGTTGAATTAATTACAAAGCTGAGAAATGCTGAATAAATTGTAGTTTTAGAAGAATGTTTCAAAGAGAAAAGTTCTTGTTGCTTGTTTGGAAAAGTTCGTATGTTTGTAATGTAGTTTGGAAAAGTTCGTACGTACGTACGTGTGTGAATATGCTTTTAACGTCTGACCGCCCATGGTCGAGACTAGAATCCTTTAAGACTACATTTTGTAGCGAGAAGAGAGAAAAAAGAGAAACCAGCAAGCTTGTGTCTGTTATTTATAGCTAATGTAATCACGTGACAGGATCGCAGCAAATTGGCGGGAAACTTGGCTTGGTCACGCGCTGGAAAAATATTTGTATGTGGGTGGATTACAACGCCCACTTGTGTGTTTATTGACCAATCAGAAACTGATATTTCCTGAAAATATTTACTAAGCTGAGTAGGCTTTCTGATCCACCTTTTTGCACAAAACTGTACAAAATTCAACATTGATAAGAAAGTGGTAACGGGATGCTAAAGTTTCTATCACCTTCTACAATATGTTATTACTTTCTGAACAACATAATATATAAACGGGATTTTCTTGTACTCAAACACATACTGGAACAGTAGATATCAGAGGACGGTTCTCTCCCCTTTTAGTGCAATAAATAGATGCCATCTGATGGATGTGTCTTAAGGGTCAATTGTATTTATAATAACAGTAATATTATCTATTACACTGAGGCTTCTTTGTCTGAAGCTTTTCACTAACATGAGCGGGAATTATTATTATATTGAATCACTTGCTCGGTCTGCTGTTAAGAAAGCCACTTCACTTTGACATGTTAGAAAATGTTTCTCACACGAATCTATTTTGCTCATTTAAAAGTCCACCTTTGGTCCGTGTATCGAACAGTGCTATATATCCAATCCAATGCTTCTTCTTCTTATATATATATATATATATATATATATATATGTGTGTGTGTGTGTGTGTGTGTGTGTGTGTGTGTGTGTGTGTGCGTGTAGAGAGAGAGAGAGAGAGATTCTTGACAAAATCCAAAAAATCGCCAACATTATAGGTTCTGACCTTGCATCTTGGCTTCAATCACTTTCCCACTAACGTATCATAGATTCACTTAGCCTTTTCTATAAATATGTTCATGTTAATTGCTCTGATGAGTTTTCTTTGTTGGTACTCATTAGGGATTTCATTTTTAAATGTTGCTATTTTATTCCCTACCCCAACCCACCAGTCAGATTGTACATATAGAAAATAGTTAGGACTACAAAGAGACTTTGAGGTATTATGGTGGCTGTAGTAAGAATGGTAATAATGAGTTGTTTTGGTGTAAAGAATACTCTGGTATGTTTGGGTCAGTATCATGGATAGTTAAGTTTATGATAAGACACATTGAAAACCAGCCTTACCCTATCTCTCTTTTGGCCTTGTGCCATATTTTTGGATTATTCAAGATAAATATTTCTTTTCTTGTTGGTACCTCGACTTGAAGGACTGAAGCATAATACTAGAGTGGTAGTTAGGTCTCATAATTTCACCGGTGAAATTACTAGTAGTAACCGTAAGTTATTTTCCTGATTTCTTATCATTCGGAATTTGATCTATCTACACAATAACCATTTTAATAAACACAATAACCATTAATAATGCGTTTTACTAAACACAATCACGATTAATAAAGCATTTTAGTAAACACAATCACCATTAACAATGCATTTTAATAAACACAATAATCATTAATGATGCATTTTAATAAATACAGTAACCATTAATAATGCATTTTAATAAGCACAATAGCCATTAATAAAGCATTTTAATATACACAATAACCATTAATAAAGCATTTTAAAATACGAATTGATTTTAAATGAGAGCGAACTAACATTACTTAGTTTATTTTCACAATAACAAATAATATTTGCAAAGATATTAAACCATCAAATTTTGTTGTAAATAATAACATATAAAACAGAGTAATTCTTATATTCTTAGCTCAATAAGGCATCAGAAAGACACTATAAATTTATTTTCGAAATTAGATATTCATTCATTTTGAAAATGATGGCGAAAATGAATCTGAAAAATAAACAGATTGTAACTTTTCCATCCTGGAAAAGCTATAAGAAAAATTTCAAACAGTTTGTGAAACTCCGTTACACTATCTTATCCATCGCCATAGAATCAACGCTTTCAAGCGGGTTGTCCAAGAAAGATTGTAACACAAATGGTGACTAAATCAAAAGCCCTGTTTCAGTCAATCAAAAATCGAGCGTAAAGGCTATCGAGACATATCTAAAAATACGCTCTCATGAATGTACACGTCCCAGTAAGTTGAAGGACATTGACGTGACAACGACAAAGGGGGGGGGAGATAATTTTCCCAAGGGCATTTGTGTGAAAGTAAATGTTTTCAACTCAATGGAAATTCGAATTCGGTTCGCCGATTTCTAATTCTGAACTGCTAACAATTTCATAATTTCATCACGTGCACATTCTCTCCCTCTCTCTCTCTCTCTCTCTCTCTCTCTATATATATATATATATATATATATATATATATATATATATAGATAGATAGATAGATAGATGTGTGTGTTTGTGTGTAACAGTGAAGTTGTCTAAGTCGTATAAAAGCAAAATTGTTCATTTGTTAGATTAGCTCTGAACTGCTGTATCTTAGAAATGATTAAAGATATCTTACTGGAATTTTTCGAAGTTTTTCTAACACTATTGGACTCTACTTAGAGCAATATGAATGTATAATTACACTCCAAGGTTAACAAAAGAATCGTGCTGAAATCGATCGTAAACGAAAATGACATGTCGATTATTAATTAATCATAGCTAAGGATCAGAAACCCATGGAGGATTGAAATAAAAAATAAAGTTCAAATATATATATATATATATATATATATATATATATATATATATATATATATATATATATATATATATATATATATATATATATATCAGAAATAAAAGTGTGAAGCTTGATATTACAAGAAATTTCTAAAAACGAAGCAACCGGTTTCGCTCCCGCTCATCAGGCCTCCACGGGAGATTTAACTTAAACTAAAACACTAGAAAATGTGCAATGACAAGGAAAAGGGAAAAATGAAACAAATGAACACAAGATCTAGAGACAAATAACAGCGAGACCCAACAAACATTCACGCTGTTTACACAAGGAATTGAAAGCCCAGTTAAATAATTCTCTACACATGTTTGTTAGTATCTCTGTTACTTCAGCTGAATCGAAATGGAAAACTGAATACCAGCGAGTTGTTAATTCCTTGAGAAATAATTGTGATCTTATAATCTCCAGACCTGATAAAGGTACTGAAGTTGTGATTTTAGATCGGGCAGATTATGTGGCTAAGATGTCTTCGATTTTGGAAGACACTTCGAAATTTATAAAGCTAGGATCTGCTTATACGTATGATGCAACTGTTTCAGGCGAAGTAAAATTTCAGAAATTACTCCTGAAGTGGGTAAAGACTGGGGGGGGGGGCTTTCACAAGAAATTTCTAATGAAATTCGACCGTCTGGGTCGATTCGTTACCGGTTGTATGGGCTTCTAAAAATCCACAAAGATGGTGTACCATTGAGACCAATTCTGTCAATGGTTTGTTTAGCCTAACACAAAGTAGCCAAATGGCTCTCATCGCTTGTGGAACCAGTGTTGCAGCGCTTGAGTGGATTTTGCATAAAGGATTCTTTTTCCTTTGTTGACCGTATCAGAAATTTGTCTTCATCTGGTAAGTTCATGTGTTCCTTCGATGTCTGTTCCTTATTTACCTATGTCCTTTTGTTGGAAACAATATTTGCTGTGATATGCTTAATCGCAGTTCTTTCTCTCCACCCAGTATTCCTGAGTCTGTATTTGTGGAGTTAATGAAATTTACCACGTCGTCTGTCGAATTTAGTTTTAATAACACCATGTATCGACAGATTGACAGGGTCGCTATGGGTTCTCCTTTAGGTCCTGTACTTGCCAATATTTTTGTTGGCTTTCACAAGGAGAGAATACGTAGTAATGCACTTATGCCTCAACTGTATTGTCGATATGTCGACGATACTTTTTGTTTATTTAATGATGAAGTTGAGGCTGATCAGTTTCTCTCTTTCCTGAATGGTATCCATCCAGCGCTGAGGTTTATGGTCGAGAAGGAATTTAATTTTCAACTTGCCTTCTTGGATGTTTTAGTACATCGGACACCGACAATTTTTCTCACCTCTGTTTATAGGAAACCAACATTTGCGGGCTTATATACGCGTTGGGATTCCTTTTGTCCTAGAAAACATAAGATAAACATGATTAGAACGCTTGTTCATAGGGCATTAATGATATGTTCGGAGTCTTTCTTGGACGATGAAATCAATTTTAAAGAAACCCTATATATATATATATATATTAATTTATATATATAAATATACATGTGTGTGTGTCTGCATTGATTCCTAAACCTGTTTGGAGTGGTGCGGAACGTCAACATTTCTATTATGCTATTATTTCTCTTTAATTTTCGTCCTAGGTATGACGATAAACTACATCAGCGTCCTGGCTAAAACGATAAGCTAAGTCCAAGAGCAAGGCCTCTGATCAAGAGGTTTCGAGGAGCGTGGAACCACCTCTGAATTGCTGGTGTTCACATGTCCACTCTGACCCGGGGTGGTAGCACCTGTTAGGGTCCCAGCTATGGGCAAATAGTTAACCCCCAAACTGCGCTCATATCACGATGAAAGGTTTTAATACCAGAAATACTTTGTAAAAAAATTATTACCAGCAATACACTTTTGTAAAACAAACATTACCAGCAATACATTTTTGGATAAAAAAAAGTTGTCTGTTTTTAAATTTTAGTTTAGGTCAGCGATTCGGTGGTGAATTATGCATTGAAAAATAATTCATATTTATCTGGATTTCACTCATTTAATTCGTTATTTAACTCCACTCTTTAAAACTTCTATCTGTTAAATTTTAATCCCCACGTTCAACTTTCGGCCTTCCTGTACTTCTTTCTTCTGTTACCCCTCTCTCTAGAGCTTTCATACATTTCCCTCCCACATTTGTTTCCCACTCCCACACATACACTCTCAGTAAAATTTTGTTTTTCATACATGGAGGTATATTTTCCAATTTCTTTTTGAATTTGTTGGTCTGATGAATTTGATCGTGATTACGATTCCAATGTAATAATTTATAACCATGGAATATTAGTATTTGAGCCTTAAAAATTTTTGGAAAAAAAAAAAAAAGAAAAAAAGTACTACAAGCGATACATATTTGCAATAAATAGATTTTTGAAGAAAAAAATTACCAGAAATAGATTTGTTGTAGAAAAAAAATTATTACCAAAAATAGATTTTTTTTGTAAGCAAAAATATTACCAGAAATAGATTTGTTGTAGAAAAAATTATTACTAAAAATAGATTTTTTTGTAAGAAAAAATATTACCAGAATTTGATTTTTGGAAAAAAAAATATTACCAGAAATAAAAATTTTGTCGGCATTAAATAACCCATTGAGGTTGATATGCCATAAAACGATCCAAACTCTTCAATTTCTATGTGCTATCCATTTTAGTTTTGAGTTTTGTAGAAAATCCTCAACCGACGTGGTTTCTGGGATTTTATAAAGTTCTTTGTTCATGGTTCTAGAGCGCCAGTCCACGACCTCCAAAGAATGGTGATCCTCGCTATGACCTTCAGGCTTAATTCACTGATTTGCATGTATGGGATGCCCAATGAATAAAAAAGGAGAAAATTCACTTTTAAAGGATCGTTTTTATGCTGATTTTCGTTTTAATTATGTACAAAAACCAAAAACAGAAATTGATATTTGAACTCGTTTTTTATTTTAAAAAAAATAGAGAAAAAAGAGAAATAAAACCAATGCCAATTTTCTTAATTTAATATTTTTAACAACACCATATTCGTTGAAAATTTTTTATGTACAATGAGGGTGTGAATTCTATGCATGCAGTTACCACCATTTTTTGCCTTTGCTCTATTCAAGTCTTCGGCTTGTTCTTCCAGATTTATTTGCAGACAAATATAATGGGAAATGACGTAAACTCTTGCATTCTAGAATTTCCAATTACCATAACTTCTTGAAAATAGTACGCACCCATAAATAATACGCACCCCAACAAATGATCCAAAAAATATATATCTAACCCTATGTATAATACGCATCTATAAATTTTGTCCAAAAACAAGAAAAAATTAATGACGAAGACATTTTGTCGACCTTGACATCAAGAATAAAATCGAAACTAAGAGACTAAAACAATTTTGAAAATTACCATCGCGGTTTTCCCGAGTAATGGTAACAGAAAAGAAAAAACAGAGTTGGAACTTATTGTAAAATGGATACAGAAATCTTGGGATTCCGTCAGTGAGGATGTTATAAAGAGAGATTGCAAGAAGTGTCGTCTCACGACAGCCATGGATTGCCTCTGAAGATGACATCCTTTGGTAAGAGAATGAAGAAGGTGAAGATAATATTGAACAACACGATAAGTTTTGTTTTTTTTAATGACAATTTAAATTTTGATTCTATAATAGAAAATGGTGATGAAGACGATGATGAAAATTAAAATTTCAATAAATTGTTAACTTGATATCTTATTTCCTTCAAAATTGACATTTTTATAGATTTTTAAATTTTTTTCGCCAAATAATAAATGGGGTTACTGATAAACAAATTTATTGACAAAAAATGATTACTATTAATATTGTTGGATTTAAAATGAAAATTGGGTATCTTTCTTATTTTAGAACAACAAGTACGTATTCATTATTATAAATCAATAACGAAAAAATATTTTTGTTTAAACCTATTTATAACACGCACCCCTACGTGTAATTTACAGTAAAAAAAATGCGTATTATGTTCGACAAATTACGGAATGAATGAATGAGGCCTGCATCATAGGAAAAAGTTTAAAATCATCAATTGATGAACTCAGCTTATCTCTGATGGAAAAATATTTGGTAATACGCGCGCTTTTTAAGGGTTAAACGGGAAATAGCTATGACAAAAATTAAAGTATACAAGTCAGAAATGAATACTGATTTTCTAAGCGTAGCTTAGATGTGGCACAAGGCCGAAAGTATGGGGCACTCAGCGAGTACCGAACTCACTATTCAGTCGTAATTGATTTAGCGAGACGAGCTTGCTCTCCAATACACCACCTCAAGGTGTCCCAATAGTGACTTTCCAAGCGTAGCTGAGATGTGGTACAAGGCCGAAATTATAGGGTACCCAGTGAGGATCGAACTCACTACACAGTTGTAATTGTTCTAGCGAGACACACTTGCTAACCATTACACTGCCCTAATGGGGCGATTTTCTAAGCGTAGCTTAGATGTTGCACAAGGCCGAATGCTTAGGGCACCCAGTGAGGATCGACCTCACTATTCACAAAAGATTTTCTAAGCACAGCTTAGATGTGACACGTAGTCGAAAGCATGGGGCACCCAGTAAGGATTGAACTCACTACTCAGTTGTAATGGTTCTACCGAGACAAGCTTGCTAGCCATTACACAACGTCGAGGTGCCTAAATAGATTTTCGAAGGGTAGATGTGGAACAAGGCCGAAAGTATGGGGTACCCAGTGAGGATCGAACTCACTCGTAATTTTTCTAGTGAGATAAGCTTGTTAACCATTACACCACCTCGAGGTCCCCTTGATTGTTTATAATCAGTAAAATTATAAATTCCTTTGATGTTGACGATGTTACCAGAGTAAAAGTAAAGAATTCGTGTAAGTTCTTGAAAAAAAATTTTTGAGTGCGAGATAAGCTTGCTAACCATTACACCGCGTCGAGGTGCCCACTGTCAGAAATGAATAATAGGAAATTCAAATTTTGTTTTTACTTCAAAAATTCTTTATCCCAATACTTTTAGAGGTTCTATTCTTTGGTCGGTAGCTCAAAATAAAATGAAATCAGAAAAAAAAAAAAAAAAAAAAACTAGTTGAGGAAACAAACTCCGATCATACGTCTCGGGACGAAGCATTTGTTATTAGGGAACAAAAAAGATATTTAGCTAAACCCCCCCCCCCACGAGGGTTACATGTGGTACAAGGCCAGGTTTAACGTGGGATCTCCGAGCCCGTAGGCTCGGCCAAAAATATTCCCTCTTTGAACCCGCATAAACGGGTTCAGGGGCAGTCAACCACCTCGAACGAGACTTTGTCCTTCGGCGGAGTCTCGTCCGGGTTCCTCTCCGCCCGAAGGCAGAGAGTTCGATTGTTAGCCATTAGGGAACAAACGTTTGTCTGGTCAAACAGCGATCACATTTTGCCTTTCCCTCTTTCTGTTATGTTAAATGGCAATAACAAATATTCAAGAATCCCTTGAAAATTAAGAATAAAATGCTGAAAAATGAAGCTCCCAGAAACTTAATACGATGCATACTCTTTCTATTTCTCTCTCTCTCTCTCTTCCTTTCTCTCTCGTTCTCTTCCTCTCTCTTTGCCTCTCTCTTTCTCTCTTTTAAAATACACACGCATGCACATTATTAGAAGCCTAGATGCGTGCCATATCCAAAATTTATTTATTTATTGGCCCTACGAGGTTGCAAGTTTATTATGTCTTTTTTTTTATTTTTGTTGTTATTGTGGATCACCCAGCATAAGACGCAAGGTAGCATGATTTGTAATCCGGGAAATTGACCGCAAACGGAGAAAAACAGCTCGGAGCCACAAGCGATAGTAAGTTGTAGAGAGTCATGATCGCCTATGTCCTGAAGGGACGCGACGCATAGATGAAGATTACACGGGGTGGGTGCCGCTTAAGAAAACAATACCTGGGCACCAATTTTCACTTAATTGCTTTTGGTTACCTTTCTCCGAGGAACTGGTTACCGACAAAATGTCTTTGCTATGTCTTTCTTTTCTTTTCTTTCTTTCTTTCATACTTTCTTTCTATCTTTCTTTATTCTTTCTCTCTTTTTTCTTTCTTTCTTTCTTTCTTACTTCCTTTTTTTGTTCTTTGTTTTTTTCCTTTCTTTCATAATTTCTTTGTTTCTTCCTTTCTTTCTTCTTTGCTTGTTTCTTTCGTTCTTTCTTTCATACTTTCTTTCTTTCTGTGTTTCTTTCTTCCTTTAATCCTTGTTTGGCTATTTCTTTCTTTCATGCTTTTCTTCTTTCTTTATTCTTTCTTTCTTTCTTTATACTTTCTTTATTGTTTGTTTATTTCTTTCATGCTTTCTTTCATAATTTCTTTATTCTTTATTTGTTCCTTTCTTTTTCTCTTTCTTTCTTTCGTTCTTTTTTTGTTTGTTTTTCTTTCTTTTATACTTTCTTTCTTTCTTTCATACTTTCTTTATTCTTTGATTGTTTCTTTCTTTATTCTATGTTTGTTTTTTTCTTTCATACTTTCTTTCTTTATTTATTCTTTGTCTGTTTCTTCCTTCCTTTCCTTCTTTCATGCTTTCTTTCTTTGTTTTTCGTTCTTTATTTAGTCTTTGTTTCTTTCTTTTTTCTTTCTTTCTTTTTTTCATGCTTTCTTGCTTTCTTTCTTTCTTCATTATCTGTTTCTTTCTTTCATCCTTGTTTGTCCCTTTCTTTCTTCGATAAATAAAAAAAAAATATGCAGAAAACATACCAATTTGGTTTTCTCTTACAATCACAAATGGGTAAACATTAATATCTTATTTAAAAACAAAAGCGGACGATTTACATATAATAGCAATAAGCACAGACGCAAACACAAGAATACAGCGGTAATTATTTCAAACAATTTCTCGCTTGGCTATCACCAATGCACGATACATTGGTACGAGATTATCCCACGTTCGCACACATGCAGCCAATTTATGAAGGTTACAGAATCGCACCAGTACACTACTTATTGTTTGGCTTTAATATTCACAAATGTTATTTAATATTGTTTGAGAATTTTTTTCATCTAACAAAAAATATTTTCTATAAACTTGATACCAAACAAGAAAACCTTTCGTAACACTTATGTGTACTTAGTAATCAAATACGTCTATAGACGATAAAAAATAAAAAAAATAAAATAAAAAGCATTCTTAGTTGAAAAAAAAAGGAATAAAATAAATTTCGCAAACATTATTTGACCATCTGGCAGACTCGCCGAATTTTGTTTTCTTATACAAGCTTTTTGTTGCAACTTTTCTTTGTTTTAGATTTTATTCCGTGAGAACAAAACAAGAGAGAGAGAGAGAGAGAGAGAGAGAGAGAGAGAGAGAGAGAGAGAGACTAGGGAAGAGAAGAAAATATGACTTACAAATTTGCAAAATAAAACAATGTCGTATTGTATTGGGGTGTACCTCAGACACAAGTCGATGAAAACCCTGTGAATCACAGTAAATATGTGCATTTGTTTTCTTCGTTTTCAGACATACACACACGCACGCGCGCCCCCCCCCACACACACACACGCACACACACACACACACACACACACACACATACATACTCACACAAAGACGCACATTTATTTCGCGCCTTTTCAAAGTCGACGAAATATCAGAATTCTGTGACTTGAAAAGACAACTGGATCCCAAGAGCTGGTTTTCTTGCATTGCAAAACGAATGTATTTTTTTTCCGCTTGACGAGCTTTTTCTTTAAAACGATGTTCACCTAGTATAAAGCCCAAGAGCCATTCAAGCCAGAGTCCTACAGAGTAAAAGACACAGTTTATGGTGACATGTGCGGAAGATCCTCCTAAAGTCTTCTTTAACTCTACAGGCTAGTCCAAAAGTCTTGTATCACCTATATAATATAATTTTCTGTTTCAGATGGCTGCCAAGAAAATGACGGTGTTCATACAGACATTCTCGATGAAAGTGGACGAACAGAATCCAGTATATATGTTTGTATTACTGCATTGTTCTATTGTTCTCGTGACTTTTCGCTAAGGGGTGACAAGATTTTCTGACCACGCTCTATACTTCTGACATTCCTGCCTGAGCACTGAAAATTTTAACTATTTAATTTTTCTCCGTCCCCAAAAGGAGTAGATATGTTCGCCTATCATCCGATTCGTACTCCTTTCCGGCCGGGAGGTTTATCCCTTGTCTCCTGATTAGGATTGGGTTTCCAGTTCCTTCTAAAGTCTACTTGAACTCTATATTTCTAGCGTCTCCACCTGAACTCTGAAATTTTATTCACTAATTAAAACTCCAAGTGTAGCGTTAGCTGTTATCTTTCCTGTACAATACGAAGAACTTCAGTTTTTGCCCTTTCTTACGCTAATATAACTCCATGCAGTAACTCTCTGCCTTGAGTGGCTCTCGAACTATACATCGGGTGAAAATTAGAAAAAATATGTAAAAAAAAATAACGGTTGATGCTAGACTTGAACAGGTTAGGATTGTAGTGATTGCAGAAGTATCCTCTCAGGAGCCGGTACCTCAAAGCAACGGATTGCGGAAATAAGTTCGAGTTGAACTTACCTTTCTAATGGAATAAGAAGAGAATGAGGGTGGTTCTTTACAATGTGCCTAGCGGGGTGGGTCTTATCTGTAAAGGTTAGAGCTGGTGAAACTAAGAACTGTAGAGATCGAGAAAGCATCCTCTTGGGAGTCGGTCCCACAAAACATGCGAAAATGATGCTCGAGTGGAACTTACATCTCACCAATGGAATACGGAGGCCGGTTCGCTGTAATGTGCATGTGGTATGGTGGTTAGAGCTGGTGAAAATGAGGAATGCAGTTCATCTGAACACTTTCCATGAAAATAGCGATGGAGCAGCGAGGGGGTTGTTTATAAACACTTCCTTTCTTTTCAAATATTATTTTTTCTTTCTTAGCAATATTCAAATTTTGGTGCGTTTGTTTGGTCTTTAATGTAAAGAGAATAAAATCGAAATATAGAGGTAGATTTCTTTCGACAAGGTTCGAACTGTCGTCCTATTCCCCTCCAACTTGTAGTACGTCGTCGATTACCCTAATCGATTCAGCTGTGAAATCCGGGTTCTCATCTCTAGTTATTCTACTTTCCTTTCTTCAGATTTTTTCTATACTATATTGTTTGTTTACGACTTAACAGCAAGACAAATCTTTGATGTCTCCTTTAATTATTGTCTTTATCCATTTGCTTTTTTTCACAATGTCTTTGGTTGGAGAATAACTCGTTACGATAAAAGCTAAAAGAAAAAAATAAAGAACTGGTGCAGCTAAGGACTGTAGAGATCGAGAAAGCATCACCTTGGGAGTCGGTCCCACAAAATAGCAGTTCATGGGAAGATGATGATCGAGTGGAACTTACATCTCACCAATGGAATACAGAGGGCGGTTCGCTGTAATGTGTGTGTGGTATGGTGGGTAGAGCTGGTGAAACTAAGGAATGTAGTTCGTTGGAACACTTTCCATGGCAATAGCGATAGAGTAGCGAGAGGTTTGAGACATTTCATCTGCGACGTATTTGAAACGGCACCTCCCAAATTAACTGGTGACAGTATATACCTTAAAAAAAGTCGTAAGCTTCCCTGTATCTATATATATATATATATATATATATATATATATATATATATATATATATATATATATATATAGTTAAACCTAGAGAGCCAGACAAACCTACAGGTTTCACCTAAGCGGATCGTCAGGAAGGCTGGCTCTCCCTTCTCCCCAGCCTTCCTTGACGATCCGCTTAGGTGAAACCTTGGTAGGTTTGCCTGGCTCTCTAGGTTTAACTAGGTCTGCTCTACTTACTGTATTGAGCACTTTATTTAGTTGTTTTGGGTACTCGCATCGGTTTTTTTTTCTTTGGGCCTTGGACTTGCATGCTGGACGATTATTTTCGGCTAACGTACATGTTCTTGGTTCTTTCTTTTTTTATACCTTTTTGTTCCCTTTGGTATTGGTTTGATTATTCGCAAATCAAGACACCGAAGGTTTTCCGAGCGAGTATTGTTTCTTAAACTTATAAGATTTATTAAGAATATATATATATATATATATATATATATATATATATATATATATATATATATATATATATATATATATATATTTTCACGGTAATTGTCTTGACGAACTTTCCTCTATACTACCTCAAGTTTATGAATTTAAGCGCATTACTACAGGGTAGTCCGAAAGCCTTGTCAACTCTAATATAATTTTCTATTTCAGATATATGAACGGAGCGCCTTTACGAAACTGATGGTATTCATACAGACCTTCTCGATGTGTGACAGCGTCAACGAAGGGTGATTAAACTGAATCCAGTACATGTACTTTGTATTACTTGTTCTATTGTTCTCATTACTTTTTGCTAGTTGATGATAAGACTTTCGGACCCCACCCTGTAGATTGGCGATACGGTCTCATTATTTTACAGTTGAAATGGCCAGGTGTAACCCCATTGGTTCTACGGTAAGTGTCTCTTCTATTGCGCTTTTCGCTTGTGGAAATCTCTTCCGGCTTTTTGTTTCCCAATCAACTTTGACCTTCGAAAATTTAAATGCAATGTCAATCGTTATCTTCTGACTTCTTAATTCTTCTTTTATTGTCCCCTCGCCTTAATAATAGTTTTTTTTTTCTTCATATTCTCTAACACTCCGTAACCACTTGCATCCTTGTGGCCTTATTATCTTGCCTGGGGTGAAATGATTAAAAAAAAAAATTATAAGCGTATTTTTACTAAAGTTATATTTTCATGAGATATCTTTCAAACTCACTTATCCATTTTGCTTTTTTTTTTGTAAATTTTTATCTTTTTTTTTTTTTTTTTAGCAATATTCAAATTCTGGTGCATCCGTTGGAGAGGTGTTGTTGCAGCTCTATGTTGCCCAAGGAATCAAGATGCATAACAATAATACCGCTAAAACAAAACGAATTCTTTTTAACTTTCCTCCCACAATACAAGGCACAAGCACCACTCAAGGTAGAGGGCAACTTAATGTGGTTGCTGTAAGTGCGTATAACGAGGTTATAGAAGTTCGTACAAGGATATGTAAGATAGATAGTTGACTCTAGACTTGAAGGGGTTAAGATTGTAATGATCGGAGAAGCATCCCTTCCACAGCGTAAATGTTCCGGGGAAGAAGATGCCTGAGTGGAACTTCTTCTTTACCAATGGAATATGATGGAGAATTAAGATTATTTAGCCATGTATATGTGTCATGGCAAGTCCTAGATATGAAGATCTGGATTTGGAAAACTAAGGAATGTAGCTTGTCTAAACATTTGCCATGGAAATAGCGAGGGGCTAGCAACGTTTTCTCTGTTGGAAAAGAGTTGTTTGTGTCTTCTGTCAAGGCTAGAATATGCGGATTAGGTACCTTCAAACCAGATATGGCAGCAATGCTATATTTTTTATCTGATCAGTTTCTTGTAAAGACTGCATGACAGAAAGAGCCAGGTGCATTCTGGAGAACTACCAGAATCATCTTAAAACGATGGATCGTATATACGACTTCCATGTAAGGAGACTCGTTGAGAGACAACTGTTCATCATAACTGGGAAAAAAGCAGAGGCTTTAATCTGCCGAGAAGAAACGTTACTAGCTTCTTTTGTTATTTTCACAATACCTTCCTCGAATATCTGTTCCTTTTTGTAAGTTTTTTGAATCCGATTTTAAAGTAGCTTGTGTATTCACCACATTCACTACACTGACACACGCGCACACGTCACACCCGATTTTGGTGTCCTTTGCACCATGGTCTTCATAATCATCTTGTGATTACTCGCTGAGCTTCGTACGAGCCACAATGTCCGTGGAATCCCAAGTTCATTGGCTGCCCACATGTTATAAATATCGCTTAAAGGGATACTGAATGTTGTGGCCTGTTAAGGGCCAGAAAGAAAGACACGGAAAGAAGAAGGTAAGTTGAACAAGTGTATTGAAATAACAGAACATATATACAAAATAAGAGTGTTATTAGTCAGCAGATAGAAGTGTCCGTCCCGACTTCCTTCTTAGGAAGTCCCGCAGATTAATATTTATGCAGGAGGAATAGTTCATTCTAATGTAGATAGGTCACCATAACACTGAATACGCAGGCAGTTTCTTTCAGGACCAAAGAATAACATTACCAAAGGAAAACTGGAGGATAAGCAACCGAGATAAAAAAAAAAATAGTCCGACGAAAATAATAAGCAATGATTAACACCAACGTCAAGTCGGTCCAACTTTACGGCTCAGAAACCATGCGGGTAACCAAGACCAACTCCCACAAACTTCAGACATTTACCAATCGATGTCTCAGGAACATCAGGTGACCGAAAGTCGCCTCCAACGACCAGCTGTAGGACAAGACCAGACAAACCCCAACTGAGATTGACATAAAAAAAAACGGAAATGGGGATGGATCGGCTACACACTCCGGAAGCCTGCTTCTAGTGTCATGAGGCAGGACCTTGACTGGAATCCACAAGGGAAGCGACAAGTGAGTCGACCAAAACAGACTTGGTATACAAGTATTGCCGCATAGGTGAAGGCAGCCGTCACGAGATGGGCCGAGCTGAAAAGGACCGCTCGGAACTGTGTCCGTTGGAGAGGGGTTGTTGCAACCCTATGTTCCCCAAGGAATCAAGAGGCATAAAAAAAATACCGCTAAAACAAAACGAGTTCTTTTTTTACACTTTCCTCTCACAAATATCCAAATCTTAGATTATCGAAATTATTTTCCGTATTTTAAAATTTCATTTCTTCCTGCTAACTTTGGGTTTCAGAATCTGAAATTCAAAACTGAATTTAACCTCACGCCCCCCAAAAAAAACACGCAACCTCACTTCATGTACCATTCCTACCCTCATCCAAATAGAATCAGATGAACGTGAAATTTCCCGCCTTTCACGATGCTTTTCAATTAAACGTGCAATGTTGAACAGTTGTACGACAATATTTCATTTGTATACATTATATTCATAATCATCGTGTTGGTGTATATATCTTACAGTTCATATACATGTCCAGTATAAATATTTATTAGTATTGCGAATGTGCGATTGGCGTATCGGTTATCGTCGCAGAAAATAAAATCATTGAGCTGGGATTAAATCCCATCCTAGTCAGTTAGGCTCACTTTTGCTCTTAAGAAAAGTATGAATCTAGCTCTCACCAATTATAGAGTAAACGAGAGTTCAGACTGTCCGCTTTACCTTTCGTTGGCACCCAGTCTGGAAAAAAAAATTCCAAAATCGAAAAAGAGTAAAAGGCGACTCCACTCAAATATATGAACACATTATTATCTATCGATATTAAAGAGAAGTATTTTGTGTACAGCCATCCTGGAGTGGTATGGCATTTAAAAAATAAAAATAAACGTCAAAATTTCCATAGTAAATTTAGCTTAGGAACAAATGCTCTTGAGGGAGACATTAATCAATCTCATTTTCCAACAAGAGTTGACTGAACTCTCTAGTGTTAGGTGGCAGCCCATGACAAACATTAGATGATAGAACAGTCTTTGCAGTCAATGTCACACCAGACTACCAAAGAAGCCAGGTGTATCAGCTGGTTGATTCGAAAGACAACTTCCTAGCCACAAAGTGCAGATCCAACTCTACACTCGACGTCAGGGATTGGCCCGACATATAAACACGTGGTCGAACTAGCCGCTTTTAGAATGTACACGAGTGGAAAAAAAAATGTTTCAGGGGCCGATATACAAATATCCACCCGGGAGGGAATAATAAATTTTGTTTTCATCGATATCACCCCATGCAAAGCCACTAAAGCACAAGAGGTTACAGGGTGGGGGGGAAAATAGAAATATTAATAATAAGCGCAAAGAGGAAAGATTAATCAGGGGGACAGTAGATAGCTATTGATATTGCATTGAAATTTTTGAAGATTAAAGTTGGCTAGAAAACATGGAACGGGAAGGGAGTTTCACAAGCGAGAAGTGCGAGAAAAGGAACTGTTACCATAGAACTTGCGGTTACGTCTAGCCAGCTCAACTGCAAATTGATCAGATATCGACACCGGTCTTGTACTTTGCCTAAATTTATAAAGTTTTGGTGCTATAGTGAAGAGCTCATCTGAACAATTACCATGTAAGTATTTATACAAAAGGCACAGAGAAGCAACCTTACGGCGGTGGGAACGTGACTGAAGCCGAGCTGCCAGATCAGAACCAATAATATTGCTGATTCTTCTTTGCCTTTTATTAAGGAGCTGAAGGCAAATAGCAAAGGGACCGGACCATATGAGGCAACAATATTCTAAGCATGGACGAATGGTAGACTTATAGATATATAAGATAGATTCTGGAGAACAGAATTGACTCGCACAACAAAGTGAACTAATTTTCTTAGATGACCTAACAAGTGAGTCAATATAGTCTTTCTATTTCATGTCAACTGAGAACGTTTATCCGAGAAGATGCAATGAATCACTTTCCTGGAGGTTAGCATCAGCCATGTTGATGGAAGGCAGAGACGTGTTTCTTGTTAGTACTAAGTTTACCCTCGGGAATATATGCACTATGGAATCTTTTAATATAGTAGGCGTGTATCAGTATCATTAGTAGATAAAAATAGAGTTCGTTTGAATTTCTGCTATGAGAAGTTATCATGATTTTCATTATATACACTCGGACTGTTCTCATCGTCCTTAACGAAGCGTTTCGACCGTTTTACCCTCCTAGTTTTATCAGGTAATTAGGGCCGAGACAATGAAATCAAGCATAGCTGACCATGTATGAAGTAAAAAATGGTCACTAACTCATATAGAAGGAAGTAAAAATACTAGACAGAGGATAAAAACGATCTCATAGATTGGCTATGAGAACACCTTTAGTAGACCTAGCATAGACATAAATAAGATATGGGAACAGTTAATACATTGATATAATGGAATATGCATACACCTGTGTTCCCCCTCACTGGAATATGATTGGCTGGTGTCTGTCATAAATACCGACGGACGTGTAGGAGAGTCAGAAAAGAGCCTTAGTCTGAGAGCTAAGTCTATAACTACGCCCATTGGACTACGCCATTGATCTACACTTCTTACCTGCGACTACGACGCGTACCAATCGATTACTGCTACCGTATTCTACTTGGTTATAGTAACCAAAAGCACTTAGCTACTTCGTTCAAATATATCCCGGGACATATCATAAATGAAGAGACGTATTAGCAAGGCTTCAACAGCAGCAACATTAAGAAAAGAGAATGCTGCCAAGTATGACAAACGATAAAGTAGTCTCATGAGCGGGGAGATTAAGTTTAAGAGTTCAATTTCTATATTCATGATTGTCCCACGAGACAATAACATAGTGGATTTTAGTGTTTGTTCAGAAATTTGCTGACGTAGTCATTATGATTTCTATACCTGAGCTGGGCAGTACAGACTTAGGGTCAGTGGAAACAGAGTGAGCAATAACTGTACAGTATTAAATAACTAGATGAGATATCCCAAGACGTCGTCAGCAGAGCGATAACAATCCACTCCCGTAGATTAAATAAAGGGTTCAGTTTTAAGTTCCCTGAAGGTTAACCTGATCGACTAATACCTGATGAAGGCCAGAGGGTTCAACGGTCGAAAAGCTGTGATAATAACAAAGATGAGCCCAATAGTCTGTCTATAAATAATGTAAATAAATTTAAAAAAAACAAAACACGAGTAGGCCATTTTCGATTCGGATAGTAATTAGACGCTGTATAAAAGAAAGAATAACAATAAAGAGAGACATGTGTCAATATTATGTAAATGAGTCTTAATAAACAGCCGATGTTGTTCGCAGTCCGTTGACGAAACAGCAAGAGTTTTAAGCTACAAAGAAACAGAGTTTAGTCATCGTCACAGGATGTTTAAAAGATTTAAATCGTGAAATGGAAATGGTATTAGAAAAAAAAAATTAAATCAAATATGCCCAATTTAAAAAAAAAAAGAAAGAAAGAAAGGAAGTGAAATCGAAGATAAGGACTTCTGATAAAAGAAATCAGAAATTTTTTATCTCCGTTCAGAATTCGTTATCGAACGAAATATTTATCATTTTTATCTCTGAATCGATCGTAAATTTCAGTAATTCAATTTTAGGGCCCGATTTGATTTGGTGCATTTCTTCGTAGAACCCGACAAACTCAGGCGCCTCGGTGAGGAGGGGGCAGTATTTAACAAGCTCGCCTGGAGGGATGAACATTATCACTGATTAATGAGTTTGATATTTACTGGGTGATCCATACTTGTGTTGTTGTGCCAAAATAACCTAATCTTAGCAAATTACGACATATGGATAAGTTAAATTTAAAGAAGAAGGTCTATTGTGAAAAAATGGTGGTCGACTTGTATAAAGAATAGTAGCGTGGAATCAAATCCCATACACCATGTAAAGAAATTTAAGTGCAACTTTTAGATTCACTTGTATAAAATTCGCATAATTTTCTAGTGTAATTGACTTGAATAACTATAAGAAAGGAAATCTGGATTATTTTTTTACCGGAAGTTCCTATTTTTCAGTGTAAAGTGTCGCCATGATTTTCCGCCTTAGGCACTAAGCGCTATAAGTTGACCAACGGTTAGGTGATAAGATTTCGGCTGATTGTTTCGGTAAGAGTTTCATGGAAAGCAAATGATATACAACTGTGTATTTTGTTAATGAAATCAGTTCTTGAATTAGTGTGCAATATTGGTCCCTCTCAAAACAATGTAACAATGTCTTGCAGATTTTTTGCCTGCGTGGGCTGTATTTATATGGAAGTGGTTCACTAAAAATCTCGTTCATCCTTTTTCTTCCCCGTCAACCATCGTATCATGCTAAAGATAAAATATTTTTAGTGACGAGTGTGTGTTGAACAGTACTCAACACTTTTCCCAGAATCAGACTAAATGATCAAATAATTTTTGCTTTGTGGAAAAGCTTCTTGATCGACGCAAGAAATTTTCAGTAACTAATCTGCGCATTATATATATATATGAAGAAAAATACTGTTAAGGTGTGCTATATTTATTGGATAAAGTGCTCAATATCAGAGACAGAGCATGAGTAAATATAAAAGTGAACACTGAAGTCAACACTTAGAGGCGACAGGGTGTTTCATGCTAGACGCAATCGTCAGGCCATATCTATATCTATCTATCTATATATATATATTTAATTATAAGAGATTATAATATATATATATATATATATATATATATATATATATATGAGATTATAATATAACATGTTGAAATCGCTACACAAAAGCTTTCATGTTTCAATACTATGATTGTACTTCTTCAGGCGATGATTAAAAAAGACTTGTGGGTATGTCTTGATTAACCAATTAAATGTCAGTTCTACGCTAAATAGCAAAGTAAGCTCAGAGGGTGGAGGTGGGGGCGTTATTTTTCATGTCACGATAAACCGGAAGATAGACAGGCCATCATTTAAAAAAAAAAGTAAATGCTACGAAGAGGGATTTTTTGCGCCATCTATTCTTTCTCTCATTTGGACATATATATATATATATATATATATATATATATATATATATATATATATATATATATTCAGGAATTAATGCGTCAAAAAAATATATATATATATTCGAGGGAATTAATGCGTCAAATTAAGCAAAATCCAATGGTTACTCGTCAAGAAAAAACTCGGAAAACTCCATTGCTATTGACAAGACATAGAGATGCCAGGTTGAAAATTGTTCGTGAACTTAAGGATAAGAAAAATCGTACTGGGAAAGCGTATTATGGATAAGCAAGACTAAAATTGAGCTATTTGGACGTAATTCTAGAAATCATGTATGGAGGAAAGATGACGATGCCTTCAAACAAAAGAACAGTTCAAACAGTGAAATTTGGCGGTGGCAGCATCGTGTTTTTGGGAAGTTTTTCTGCAAAAGGACAACGTATCAGTAATAGACAGTAGAATGAATACCACAACATATCAAAATATTTTGGAAGCAAATTTAATGATTTCGGTTGAAAGTTTTGACCTTCCTCCTGACTGAATTTTCCAACAAGATCCAAATGATCTTTTGCGCACCGCAAAATCTACAAAGAAATGGCTTGCTGAAAATAATGTAAATATCCTGAAATTGCCAGATTAGTTCCCAGATTTCAGTCCAATGGAGAATCCGCGGCATTATTTGAAAATCTAAATCCAATCGAGAGCTCGAACAAACACCCAGGATCTGAAGACCATATGCAAAGAAGAATGGAACAAAATACCAAATAATATTTGCAAATCATTGAGAACTACAAGAAGAGGTTGGTTGCTATAGAAGTGAATAATGGTTATTCTACAAAGTATTAAATGAAGATTATGTATTCTTTTTTTGTAATGTATGACACTTGTTTCACCCATTAAAATGGATAAATGGGATTTATTTCTATTAAATCATTTTTTTTTGTTTTCTCTACGTATTTAGTTATGCATCTGTGCACAGTTAATTAGATGAAAAATATGTTTATTCATTAGTTGGAAATACAATAAATTAAAACATTGTATGTGTACCAATGTTTGTTTACACCCACCCACTATATATATATATATATATATATATATATATATATATATATATATATATATATATATATATATATATATGGTTATGTATAAAATATAAGCAATTATTAGACTATGTGTTACATTGAAATTCATGCGATGTAAAGAAGCGTAAAATATATACAAAGAGTAGCATCACGTGGTCTGATGATCGCTTAAGTCGTTAAACTACCAGTCACCATGCAGTGTTAATTTCTATACCGAAACTCATTCTGTCTGTCTGTCTGTCTATCAATTTTGTCCGTGCGTGTGCCTTTTCATTTATACGAAATGAAATCGTAAATTTTGTTGAGGATGATGTTTATCCTGAATTCTTAATATAGATATCATAATTAGAATATATATATATATATATATATATATATATATATCTGTGTGTGTGTGTGTTTGTATATATATATATATATATATATATATATATATATATATATATATATATATACAAGTATATGATTGGTGTATACGGAATAAATTCCAATAACCAACAAATACAACACAACACAATAAGACACCAGAAGTGTTGAAGCAAAATGGCTATTTTTGAGTGATTTTATAACATATTTATGTTACAATTTTCGAATAAATAATTATATATATATATATATATATATATATATATATATATATATATATGCGTGTATGTGTGTGTGTGTTTGTGTGTGTGTATTTACTCATAAAATTATGCCTATCTTGTATCAGCAAAGAAAACTGGACTCGCAATTTTCCACTACACGGGATTAATTTAAAAAAAAAAACAATTGTTTTTATTGTTTGAATAAAAAGAAATAATTTTTCAGGATTGTGTGATTGCATGTTCTTTTTATGGTGGGCTGATCGCCATTTCTTTATTGTTACGCAGAATCGTCGAATATCAATTGATGTGAACATTCAAGAAATGCAGCATTTCCTTTTCATCATCCATGCAACAAAGAACATGTTTATTTGCGAACTCGCTTGATCTTTAGCGAGCGTTCTTGGAAGAAACATGAATTCCTACAATAGGAACAATATTTCATTAAAAGTTGGTCCATTTTCTCAATTCCTCTGTACTCGAAATGTCATATGCCTTTTCTTCCAGGAATTTTGATTGTCATGAAAAATGGTAACGACTTTTTGTTTGACGGCTGGCGGGAGATTTAACAAAAGACAGAACATTTTCAACCACCTTGTGCGTATTTTGAAAAAGTCACAGAGAAATATTCCACCCATTGTTGTATGCGTTCAATTTACAGTCATGTAAAAAGAAGTGCTTTTAGCGCATTAGAATTAATGTGGGTCGCGTGATTTCTTCTTCTTCTTCTTCTTCTTCTTCTTATTATTATTATTATTATTATTATTATTATTATTATTATTATTATTATTATTATTATTATTTCTTCTTTTTATTATTATTATTACAAAAAATGAAAGCAAATGTGAAAAATGATAAAAACGCTCATGTTGTGTTGAAGAAATTGCAAAAGTATCTACTAAATGCTAAAAATGTCCTCAGGGCGGAGATGCCTGTAAAGAAAACGTATGACACACCCTTTGTCAGCGGTAACATTTGTTTTCTTCTGTATGGCAACCCAACTCCCGAATGTGCATGCGCACATACATACGGATACACATATGGACAAGATTCGTCCGGCAAGTATACAGCTACATTAAATACCCCCCCCCCAGTGCGCCAAAGATATATGGTGGCGCGGTCTGGACGACATTCGGCAGTCAAGCAGAGAGGACGTTACTGAGCATACATGAAGGCAACCTCTCCAGTGTGGCTACTCAATCAAAAATAAGAATCCTTTGAGAGTTCTTCCTGCACAGCGGGATCACCCATTCGCATTCAAACACTATTCGGGGGTTATTCAGCGATTGAAACCTAGATAAAAATTTAACACCGTTGCTTAAACATTGACCAGGTTTCCGTTGAACCCGATCCAAGTTGCTTAAGGCCCTCAACGAACATAACGCATATATTTGATTAACATTATATCCCATATCTGGAACACATTTTCCTACATTACTTTACGTGATAGCAAGATCTTCTTGACATCCTATAACCTTCATAATAATCAAACCCATTGATTTTGTTAACTTTTTTACAGTTTTGATTTTAATCTTCCTTGCAGCAATTTTTATTGTTTCCTACATCTCTTGTTTTGTTTAAATATTGTTTCCATTTGTATTCGCATCACTGTTTAATGATAGAATTAAGATGCTGACGTTTCAAAATAATAGGAATTAAGCCCCGATCAATAGTACAATGTGCAATGACTTGAAAAACCTATTTTTCTTTTAAAAATGTTTTAATTGAATGATTTGTAAATTTCTACAAAAGAATATAGTGACATACCTAAAGGGGGCCAAAACACTGTCTTATTGTATATTGCTTTTGCAGAAAAAAAAGAATGCTTAATGTTTCCTTATAAGGAAACGGCTAATATTTCTATGATCAATAGTTAAAGGTGATAGAGAAAATGAAGCTTGTAGGTCTCAGCAAGAACCACTATTCTTCGAAACGCGTGGACTGGTGCTAAGAATCTCATAGAAAGAACGGTACCAAATAACAGAAACCACATCACCTGAGGACTTTCAACAGCAGCAACAACTAAAATGGATAGTACATGTAACTTGAAGAGAAACAAATGACATAATCAAGAAATTAACAATTCACACTATTTCAGACAAAAGGTTAGGAAGGAAGCCCTGATCAATACTCGATAACAATTAAGAGGACTTTTTTCTTGAAAAATTGTTTTAACAGAAAGATTTTATAAATTTTAGTCAAAAGTGGCACTGGCTGCTCGGTCAAGAAAGGGCGAATGTTTCCTTACAAGGAAACAATTAATATTACCATTACTGCAAGGTTTCTTTTAGATTACTGACTGGAAAAAGCTGGAGGGCCTTCACATTGTTTCGTTTTTTGAAACAAATTTTAGTTAAATTCGTCAATAAACAACTTGACAAAATATGACAAAGCCTAGTTTTGATTAAATATGCTGTTGATTGGGACTTGTAACACTCAAAATTTTTTTCAAAAACTTACCCGAATTCTCTACGTTTACTCTGACAACATCGTCAACATCAAAGGTATTTATAATTTTACTGATTACAAACACCCGAGGGCACCTCGAGGCGGTGTAATGGTTAACAAGCTTGTCTCGCTAGAACAAATTACGACTTTCGTAAGCCTGGTGCCACATCTACGCTCCGAAAATTATTTTAGGCACCTCGACGTGGTGTAATGGCGAGCAAGCTTGTTTCGTTAGAACCATTACAACTGACTAGTGAGTTCAATCCTTACTGGGCGCCCCATGCTTTCGGCTACGTGCCACATCTAAGCTGCCCTCAGAAAATCTTTTGTGAATAGTGAGTTCGATCCTCAATGGGTTCCCTAAGCTTTCGGCCTTGTGTCACATCTAAACAATGCTTAGAAAATCACCATTAGGACACCTCCAGGCGGTGTAATGGTTAGCAAGCGTGTCTCGCTAGAACAATTACGGCTGTGTAGTGAGTTTGATCCTCACTCGGTGCCCCATACTTTCGGCCTTGTGCCACATCTAAGCCATGCCCAGAAAATCACTACAAACACCTGAACGGGTTGGCTGCAAAATAAATTGCCTGTTGGCAATAATAGAATCAGAAGATCTACAGATATTTGTGCCGGAGTGGTATCAGAAATATTGAAATCAGTCGTATTGACCGACTAAGAGACAAAAGAAAACGGCAAATAGAGTCGGCAAATGTTCCTGTTGCTATATCCCGAGATTCTCGCTGTCGCACAATAGGCGGACTTGTATGCAGGTCACTAGTGAGACTGAAGTACGCCACAAACATAAAAACTGAGTGAGGTTGTCAGATCTTCATACGTCGAAATATGGTATATTCATATGTCCGTATGTTTGTATAAAGATTGGCAAAAGGTCTTAAGGTTTTGGACCCCTGTATGCACAGAATTTATTAGCTGTTTATCTGTTGCCGTTTTACAACAGTCAGCCACCATTCTCCTTCACACATGAATACACACGTCCACAATCATACATAGAGACGCACACAAATTCACATGCAGACATGCACACACGCACATGTATATGCAGTCTTTGTGTAGAAGGAGAGGCAAAAACCTAATTGTACTGGAAAGGATGTAAAAGAAAGTGTCGAGAACTAAATATTTTACACACATCGTGATTAATACCACTTTGCATTACGAAATGCCGGATCTAAAACAGAGGAGTAAGCAAATTCTTTTAATTATTTTCTCTTTTCGATAACAGGAAATTTCAATAAAACTCTTGACTGTTATAAAAAATACCAAAATACGTATTCTCACGCCCCCCTTGTTTAGTATTTCATGTTTCAGAAAAGTACTACCGTAGACCCATTTGGACATTACGCCTAAAACATATGCCTATCATTGACATCATTCACTGAAAAAAAAAATTTGAAATTATTTAATAAAATTTAAACTTCCGATTATGCAATTCTGTCAACCGAGCTGGTCTGCCGTTTTTAAATCGTGAAGGTGAGAGAAGCCGACTCCGAAAAAGGCTTGAACTACATTGCAAAATTATAATTCGAGAAGATGCTATGAAGTCAGACATGGCCGATCATTTACGGGAAGAAAATATCGCAACATATTTTCAGGTAAGATTCTATTCTATTAAGATAGTCGGAATCACTAGACTTAGATTGAAGGTGGTACATAAACGATAAAAATATCAGTAACAGCCTTTGAGAAGGTTGGTTAAACAAACGATATATCAACACTTTTTTAGATATTGAATGTCGAATATGAATTACTGCCATATGCTAAAATCGCAATGAATTAATAAAACTATCTATAAATCTACCACTCGTCCATGTTTAGAATATTGCTGCCACATATGGTCCAGTGTCTCTGCTATTTACCTTGAGCTCCTTGGTAAGATTCAAAGAAGAATCTGCAATATTATTGGTCCTGTTCTGGTGGATCGGTTTCAGTCACTTTCCCACTGCCGTAAGGTTGCCTCCCTGTGTCTTTTCTATAAATACTTTCATGATAATTGTTCGGATAAAATTTTCGCTATGGTACCTAGACTTCATGAATTTAAGCGTGGTACTGGACTGGCATCGAGATCTCATCAATTGAGAATTGGGCTAGCCGTAAGTTCTATGCTAATAGTTTCTTTTCTCGCACTTCTTGCATGTGGAATTCACCTTCCGGCTCCATGATTTCCAGTCAACTTTAATCTGCAAAGATTTAAATGCAATGTCAATCCCCATCTATTGTCCTCAAGATTACTCTTTTCTTTTCCACTCATTATTAATGTTTCTAATTCCTAATTCCTTCACACCATCTAACCGCTTGTGTTTTAGTGGCTTTATTGCCTTGCATAGGAAGGTATAGATCTGCTATACACTAGAGTCATAAAGGTAGACACATAATTACAGTGGAATATGACGATATTAGTGCACGCACTTTCAAATTATTTTCACCCTGATAAATTACATCTAGAATCAGAATTATTACAATGAACAATTAATGCATTATTTGTGTTGTTTTTGCAATAGATCTCTTTTGTGTTCATATAATATTTTTTCTCTATATATAATGATATTATATATTGGGAACAAAACAAAACAATGAGTTTGTGCGGAAAAGTGTTGAAAGTTTTGTGGACACGAGGAACCTCTTCTCGCCACTGTCAAACGGAGAAAAATGGCGTGGTTTGGACACATCACGAGAAACGACAACCTGTGTAAGACCATCATGCAAGACAGTCTTGAAAGTGGACGTAGGAGAGGACGACAACGCAAAAACTGGTTGGACAATGTCAAACAATAGCCAGGTACGACTGTACCAGAATTGCTGATTGTTACCGTTAATGAACCGCTGTGGAAAAAAGTTAGTGTGGTTTCTGTATTCGGATCCGACTTACGATAACAAAAGTCAAGGATATGATGATGATGATGATGATGATGAATATTTTATTTGAATTCCTAGATGTATTGCAATTGCACTAATTTCACTATCTTCTAGGATCACCTCTCATAACTCCTATAATAAACATACTGCTATTAAAATATGGGATATTTAAAAACAACATCGATAAAAGTATTAGGTTGGTGCAAAAATAATGACGTAATAATGTCGTTTTTTGACGTTTAAAATACGTCAAAAAACGACATTATTACGTCATTATTTTTGCACCAACCTAATAAGAACAAAGCGATAGAAAGCTACTAGAGATTTAGTTTATGTATCTAGATACACTAGGTGTTAAAAATTTTAAAAAAAGATAAATTTAAATTTAAGCGACCTTGTATCTTCAGTACTTTTCCATGCAAAATTGTAGTATTCTCTCTCTCTCTCTCTCTCTCTCTCTCTCTATATATATATATATATATATATATATATATATATATATATATATATATATATATATATATATATATATATTAAACGTTATTTTTAGTGGTTACCCCTATTTGAGTAGAGGCTCCGTTTTTTAGAGTTTATATTTTCAAGTGTTTATTTCTACTGCCGGTCTGTGTACTCGAGATAACTTACTAAAAAATATGCCTTAGTAAATATTCTTGTTTGTGTAGGCCGGTAGATGAACTAAACACTGTTTAAAAACGAAGCATCTACACAATTACGGGTAACCACTAAAATAACGGTGTTCGCCACGGTAATTTTACCACTGGTAGACAGTTAGAGGCCCATTGGTAGCTGCCATCAGAGGACCGCTGGCGTTGACATTGGCGGCCCGTCAGCAGGCCACTAGGCTTGAGTGTATGGTATATATATATATATATATATATATATATATATATATATATATATATATATATACGTAAGAAAAATTTGATTTCAATTTGCAATAACATAACAACTTCAATATTAACCATAAAAAATAAATTTAATTCAAAGTAAGATTTATATCCAGACCCCACTCTTCCCACATATGAAAATTATAATCCGGGTGTCGGAGTGAACATTTAATCACCAAATGTGCCAAATACTATATGTGTAGCACAAGCATATAGCGTTGCCATTTATATGTGCAGATATCTCTTCACACGACCCATAGCGATGGAGACGTGGCGACGTGTGCAAACTTGACATGGCTGGATGTACATAGTCACAAATCTGCACATTGATGGCTTAGGGCTTCTCTTAACGTAGCTAATTTTGTTGACCGAATAGCAACACACTTCGGTGGAGTCCTTAATGTCTGAACAGCCTTATCTAGGGATGAACTGCTCACCCATTAAATTGTGAAGGCTCCAGAAAAGGAGTAGCTGGTCAGAATCATGCGATTAACTTCTGTTTTATATATATATATATATATATATATATATATATATATATATAGATAGATAGATAGATAGATAGATAGATAGATGCATAATATTAGTGGTAAATATACACATACATATGCAATCATATATCTAAAATATATAAATATATATACATACATACATACATACACATATATTTATAAAGAGGATAGAATCCAGGTAGAACTCAATGTCCAGGAGTAAGGATATAATAAGAAGGCTTAAACACTAATATTCCACTAATATTCCATGGTCATAATTTATTCTATTGGAATCGTAAATACGATCCAATATATATCAGCAGAAAAAACAAGGAATTACAAACATAAGCGTCTTAATCTAAAGGTCAATTCCCGGAATGGTCGAACACTTCTTGATCTTAAATTGTCAGAGAGACCCGAACTTCGTACTGGAATCATTACTAAGTAACTTACTAGATCTAAGATTGATATTACTACACTCTCTGAAACGAAGATCATTTAACTAAAATAAAGTCTGGTTATACTTTCTTCTGAAAAGACAAGCCACAGGGTGCAACACGTGATGAGGGCGTTGGCTTTACTATAAAATCTAAGCTAGTTTATCTCCTTGAACATCCTCGAGCTTTTAGCAATAGAATTTTGCAACTAAGACTTCCTCTTCCAAATAATCGTTATATGATTATTATTTCCGTCTATGATCCCACCTCTTACAAGCAGAGGGGAAATGATCGAAACCTTATATCAAGATCTCAGGACAATACTGACGAACATTCCTGTAACTGATAAAATCCTTCTACTAGGAGACTTTATTGCTAGGGTAGGTCAGGATTATAACACCTGCGATTCTCTGTCTAAATATGGTCTTGGCAAGATGAACGGGTTTCTTCTCGCTGAATTATGCACTCAGTTTAATTTTGTTATTTGCAACTGTTTCTTTATTATAAAAGAAATTCATAAAGTAACCTGGATATATTCGAGATCAAAAAATGGTCATACTGTTGACTATGTAATCACTGATAAACACGATAACCAAGATGTTTGCTCGGTGAAAGCTTGGGGGTTGCTGACTGAGATCCAAACAACACTGGCTTGATACGATAGTCATTTCTCTCTACAAGGCTAAGGGGTCGAAATCAGATTGTAATAGCTACCGTAGAATATGTGTACTTGAAGCAGTTTGGAAAGTTTTTGCGAAAATTTACCATAAGCGCCTTGTAAAATGAATCAGTCCATTGATAATCTCAGAAAATCAGAGCGGATTTAGGTCAGGACGAGTAACTATGGACATGATATTTTCAGCTCGTCAACTGCAAGAAGAATACATTAAACATCGTGTTCTCCTGGATCAAGTTTTTACTCAACAAAGGCCTTTTATACCGTTAATAGAGATGACCTGTGGATTATTTTAGGTAAATTAGGATGTCCACTAGAGTTTTCTAAAATGTTTCGAGTACTGCACAGATTTTTGACCCGCCCATAAGCTCAAAAAACGTTTCAAGGATGTAGTTAAATGTAACCTAAAGATTCTTGGTGATAATGTTGAAAACTGGGAAAATGATGCTGGAGGTACACCTGGCTGGAGAAGTTTGATTTGGGAACGCGGTAAAAATTTTCAGCAGAAGAGAATTGAGCATTTCAACAAAAAGCGCGCCATTAGGGAAGCGAGAAATAGAATCTATATCAGAGCTGTTATGACACCAACACACTTGCAGTATTTGTGGAAAAGTCTCCCTTTTGCTGGCACATGAGATCACACCAGAGAGGTTAGATGCAAACTCTTGTGAATGCAGCCATAACAGCCTATTTAGTAACAAATACGTGTTCATTCTATTATTATCGTACATACCGGGTGTATCATGAAAATTGTCCAAATCGCGCAACAACAATATTATTCAATTCTTAGATTAAGCTTTGAACCGTTGTCGTTTAGAAATGATTAAAAATATCTTACTGGAATTCTCCGAGGTTTTTATAACACTATTGGACTCTACTTTGAACAGTAAGAATGTATTTAGCTCTAAGTTGAACTGATGACCCCTCTTTATGTTATGACCTCCTGATTCAGTTTTCCTCTCTACTGTTCCCTCTTTTTTAAATTTGAAGATGTAAGATAGAGTATAAATTTAGGTACCATTAGTGAAGGCCTGAATGACCTCTTTTGTCTCACCATTGCTCAGTTGAGAAGACAAAGTGGGGCTGACACAAAACGATTTTAACCTGTTCTCTTACTAGCTGAATAGTTCAAAGGGTTTTTCAGTGATTCTGATGATAAATGGTGTCAAGGTGGCTAAATATCTGAAAACCTGGAAAAAATGAAACAATTAGTAGTTTTTTTTTAGATCTTAAAGATTTCTGGGATGGACAATTATCGCATGCTGTTACATGATTTGGATAATTTTTCTGTTACACCTGGTATATATCGTTTGTAGTGAAAAACGGGGAAATCCCCGAAGACTATTTCATTGCATATGGATAAACAAGCGTATGGTTGTGTACAATATTCCCTTTGCACAATTTTTCTCGACTGACTGTTGTTCATGATATTCGTGAGCATTCTTCGAGGCTCAGTGAGGACATTTTCATATGAATGTCTACTGGGACCCAAGCTCACTCCAGACCTCAAGTGGAACTCGTACATACGACACATCGTTAAAGATCCTAAGGAAAAAAACTCAGATCAGTATTGCTGCCATATCTGAGTTGGAGGTGTCCAGTCCTCACTTTCCTGCTTTGTCAAAGTTCACTAGCGTCTTCGGGTCATGTGGGTAATGCATTATTTTCAACCTTACAATGTCCTCCCCACAGACGATACATTGATCGCCCCTCTCTACGCTATGAATATTTTCATGGCAAATTTTGAGACGAGCTACATTCCTTAGTTGTACCAGATCAGATCGTAATAGTAAGGACCCGCTATGGCATTTACACAGGGTTTAGTTACCCCTCATTCTCTTTGTATTCCATTGGTAAGGAGGAAGTTCCACTCAAACAGCTTCTTCCCGAGAACTATTAATTTATGGAACAAACATCCGAGAGGATACTTATCCTATCACTACGGTCTTAATTACTCCAAATCTAGGGACAACCGTTATCTATCCCACATAGTCCCATAATTTGCACTTCTTACTTCCTTCATACTATGCGCTTAAAACACCCTCACTAAGTAACACTCTACCTTGCGGGATTCTTAGGCCTTGTATATGGCGACAACAACATGAAGAAAACTCTTGATTCGCTAGGGGTGTTTTGTTCATTGTTTTCCCAAATATTAAATTAAAAATTCCCTCTGCTTTATTTGTGTCTCAATTTAGATTGAAGCATAAAGGGCAAATATACTTGCATTACAGGAAATATCTGAAAATATACAGTTTATAATAAAAAGACCATCTAAAAATAGAGATACAAGACCAGAAAAGCGAAATGCATATTATATAATGCATTGTAAAACGCACCTATACAAATGAATCTTGGAGCATCGTTTAGCAGTTTGACCTGGTAAAAACCTACCGATAAATAATTAAAGACAAGCATGGTGTCTATTCTTTTTTGTATCGTCTTGGCTGAGCAGGAAGTGACGTAGGTCGTTAATGATTGGTTGCTTGTAGTTTTAAGATCAGCAGTGGCAGTTACTTAATGTGTGCATTTGTTGTGTGCTTAGCGGATTTTTTGCTTCAGGATCGCCTGCCGGAATAGTACAGTTTCGGTAGGGTCTCTTGGGCGAACAAATATGATGTTGCAAGACCCGAAACTTGTCATGAACCCAAGTCATAACATCACTGACGAGGCGATCCTGCGCACTCGTTGGAGTGTTTTCCTAACAAAACACACCTTTAAAAAAGGCACACTAAGATGTTTGTTCCGCATATACCGAAGGAAAGGTGGGCAGAGGAAAACAATGCATAACCTACCTAACAAGCTTGTGTAAATGTATATTAGAACAGGATTTAGGGGAAATAGCAAAAATACAAAATTTACTGAGAACTACAAAAGGTAGAAAATAATAGAGAGCCATGATCGCCAACATCTTAAAGAGACATTGTACAGAGAAGAATAAGATGTCTGTTGACCAATGCTCACCGTAATTCATACCAACTTCCTAGCTTTACAACTCTAGGTCAACAATCTCGCCATAATAAGAGCCTATTGCATAATTATTTTGGGGGGTTAAAAATTGTCTATTTCTCATAGACACAAGTGATCGATGTTTGATTCCAGAAAAAAAATGATTTAATTTCAGAGTAATTACGGTCACTTCACCTAGAACATTGGCGAAATAGAATCTTCCATTCCCTTCATTTGATTTTGTGCCATACAACACTTCAGGACGTAGCTGATAATTACTCTCCATAATTTCCTGAACATTTTAGCTTTTTACAATATTTTTTTCTCTTTTTATTAACTATTCCATTCCCTGTTCTGCCATCCATTTACACAGGCTCGTTAGGTAAGTTACTCGCTCTTTCCTTGCCCCTCTTACCTTCAAAATGTCCTATGAGTGTTAAAATCTCCAAACCCCCTTTCTTCATTATGCATCCCAGAAATTTCAACTGTTTTTTTTTCTGATTCTAAGCATAAGTTTTCTTTTAGTTTACCTTTTCTCGTTGTACACATGATCAGTTTATGGTATTCTCATCATCCTTCTAGAAGCTCGTCTCTCTTGCCTCTTGTCTCTACACCAGTCCATCAACTGGTGTAGAGACAAGAGAGGGGATTGATATTTACACAGAAATAAATGAATTCAAAACTAGAAGAGAGGTTGTGATGTGATTATTTGATGGTCGGCGGATGTAATTATTGGATGGTTTGCGTAGAAACAAGCAAAAAAGAATGCGTCTTCCGACTAAATTTGAAATTCCAACGATGTCAACACCACATCGGCATTTAAGGTTAGTTGATTAGCGCTTTATATCTTTGTATTTTAGTTGCGTGCGGTCATTGTCACTTTCACAAATCGCTATGTTTACACGCGGGATACCTAAGGCGTCTGTGCTCGTGTGTCTGTCTGGAATTGTTTCTCTTTTAACTGTCTGAACGCATGTGCGCGTCTCTGGTTGCATTATCTACCTGAGTTGACCGCAGATGTCATTGATATCCACGCGCCACTCCACTCCGCAACAAACAGAAACGATCCATCGCAAAGATAACGATATCACAGTACGCGCAGATCAACACCTCGCAATGGACGGATTCCTGTTTTTTTTTTTTTTTTTTTTTACAAGTTCTGGGTCAGTTAGTAAGGTAAACAGTGCGTCAGATTACAAAGCCGAGGGTGTAGGGTAGCTGAAGCAGGTGCCTGTGATGGAGGGATAAGGAGAAACGATTGGTGAACCGTGAAAAGAAGCAATGAAAGAAGGAAAATAATGTGTGATGTTAATTTCAAATGTATACACACACACACACACACACACACACACACACACACACACACACACATATATATATATATATATATACAGTGTAACCCGGATATAAGAGAGTTGTCGGGACCGGAGAAGAAGTATCTTATATCCGGGTTTCTCTTATATCCGGGTTTGGTCTATTTTATATACATTAACACAGGCTCTAATTTGGGACCAGAGAAAATCTCTCTTATATCCGGGTTTCTCTTATATCCGGTTCTCTTATATCCGGTTATATATATATATATATTATGGCATAAAAAGCAAGAAATTTTATATTATAGTCCATGATAGATTTAAAATAAAAACAAAAACACACACCAGTCGACCGGTTTCGTCCCCTCTCATCAGAACTGTTAACGGGGAATACAAATTATGAAGAGAAAAAAAAAACGAAAGTCTGTCATGGATGACGTGATGAATGGACAGGGAGAAAAAATAATATAATTATAAAAATTATACCAACAAAGACGAATGTATTAGCTTTTCCTTAAATACGAAAGTACTTTCTCACTTAAATTTTCAAAAATTCAACCTCAGTGTTGTGACTGCACGCTCCACAAATTTGTATCTGTTGTAAATAACACACACAAAAAAAAACATATTTTAATTTGCATAATATTTTTTCGTTTTGAATGCTACGTGAATTTTACAAAAAACAAAATAGTTTCCATGTCTAACGATGACCGGAGTACCCGTCGAAAGTATTTGCATATTTAAGGGAGACCTAATACAGTTTATAATTTTAAAACAAACAAGGATCATAAATTTTATCGAGTGATTCAAGGCTTAATGCATCTTTTAAATTTAGTTAGCGAAGGGATTTCACCATTTTATATAATTAACTTTACTAATTTACTTTTCGTATAAATGATTCATTGTAATATATATATATATATATATATATATATATATATACTATTTACGTTATTCGGACTATTGTCGTCATCTTTGTTGCCATATTTATCACAACGTTTCGGACGTTGTACGCTCCGGCCTGCTTCAGGTGGTTGGAATCTCGAACTGAACCCTTTATTCTGCTCGTCGGGGTAGACTGTTCTAGTTCCACATGTCATGTCTAATGGATGTTAATTATTAGTTATCTCCTGTTGATTCACCTCCAAGTTCTCCACTGCCTTAACCAGGTATTGAACTCAGAACTCTTTAGGTTGTCTGACGATCGCAAATAACGTGAAACCCAGGGTCACAAACTCACATCAATGCAAAATATATATATATATATATATATATATATATATATATATATATATATATATATAATTTATATAAATATATAATTTTAAGAATAGTATTTGTTGGCTATTGGAATTTATTCCGTATACACCAATCCTATACTTGGATAATTTATATATATATATATATATATATATATATATATATATATATATATATATATATTTAACATTTAGTAGATGCTTTTTTGTGACTGTTGATATATTTCTGCACTCTCATTAAGTGGGTGCTTAAAGTTCTTGGCCTGACTTACCAGCACGTTTTAGTAACAACATGAGAAGCACAAAAAATTGTTTAATTAGTGTCCGATCAACTCTTGAAATGCAATACATCCATGCATACATTATGGCTGTAGATCTACTAAACGATTATGACCATAGCTGACAAGTTCGGCCCATGGTTTTAGTCATGGTGAGAATAAAAATGGCTCTTGAGGCTTGAAGGTGGTTTGCAATGCTTATTTCAAACGCGGCAAACTAAGATGTTCAGTACAGTGCCTGGCTTGTTTTGTAAATTCTGTTCAGTTTGCTCGTGGTTATTCATGTGACGCGTAAGACCAGAGTGGTTTCTGCAGGTTTTCCGATACAGCCCATTTCGTTAATCCCAGCGCAGTCAGTCAGTCAGTCAGTCAGTTATATGCCATGCGTGATACACCATCACGTAGGCGATCATGTATCTTTCGATACAGGGCGGACGTGGCAGATTTTTTTCCTGCTGTAGGTTGCCATTTCTTTCTGCGATAGACCAGTTGACATCCAAGGCAATAAAACCCGGCCTGTCCTGATTAGTATTCACAGGGAAATGATGGTCATTGACAAAGTAGAGGCTTATCTCTTGTTTCCTGTTTAGGATTGGGTTTCCGGTTCCGACCGAAGTCTACTCCTATTGTATACTTGAAACGTCTCTAAATCTTATTCACTAATTAAATATTGACCTCTTCAAGTCTAGAGTTAGCTATTATCATTCCTACATATCTGCAAAAACTTCACTTCTTGCCCTTTCTTACGCTAATACAACACCCAACACCATACAGTAATCCTCTACCTTGAGTGGCTCTCGATCCTTGTATTGAGTGAACATTAGTAAAGAAATATAAATAAAGAAATATTAGACTATATATATATATAGAGATAGATAGATAGATAGATAGATATACTGCCACTCGCAGCATTGGACAATTATTATCAAGAATATATCTCATGAATACTAAGTGTTTTAATGTAATAGTTTAGATGCAGAAATAGAACGCATCAGATACATACAACGAGAAGCTATTAAAGGGAGTAAAACAGTGGTCGTAAAATATTTTTGTTTCTTTTATAAACATTAAAAAATACAAAAAGAAAAGCTAAAACCAAGCAAGAAGAAGAAAGAACGAAAGAACGAAAGAAAGAAAGAAAGAAAGAAAGAAAGAAAAAAGAAAAAGCGAGGTAGTTTTCTTTATAAAAGCGCATCATATAAGTAATCATAAAATCTATCAAGCGACCCTTCTACCTTTAAGTATGCCCCTGGGGTTGCGCATACTCCAGACTTACAAGTTATGCATTATATGTGCGACCCTAATTTAATAGCTTTTTATTTTTGCCATTTGTGTTTCATTCGAAAGGAATGCAATGATGATGATATACACACTCATAGGTGTATACAACAGTTTAAATATATATGAAAGTACGTACACACACACACACACACACATATATATATATATATATATATATATATATATATATATGTATATATTGCAAAACTCTGAATTCTAAGCTCTTCTATGAATATATACAGATAATAATAACAATGGACTCTCCCGTCGGTTTCGACGTATGAGGATCTGACAGCTTATTTGATTCAGTTATGAAATTTTGTGCGATAATCTTAAGTGGCATTTAAGAACCGCTAGTGATTTACAAAGGATGCCACATATGGAGCAAGTGTGAGGATTGTGAGATGGGATCATAGTTAGATTGGATGACCTTTTAGATCTTGCTCTCGCTTCTTGATGATGATTCCGACAAGCTGATTGAAAATTACTGAGTCCACTAAAACACGTTGATCTCCACTCTACCCGCTCCAAGGCTAAGTATATATACTGCAAAGCTCTACTATGAACATATATATATATACTAGCAGCATGGCCCGGCGTTGCTCGTGCTTGATTCAAAAATCGTACGACTCATACAGCAATCGCTATCACTTGACTTAAAATATTTTTGCTCTTCCTTGCCTTTAAAGGAGTGCCCTTTGCCGTGCTGATGTTGCTACATGCCTTACTTCTTGTCTATTTCACATTGCGAATTTTTCTAAGCTCTATACTAAACATTAAATCTATTACGAAAAAAGAACTAAACAAAATGAACACAAAACGATCAGCTTTAAAAAAAAGGACTCGTAACTGGAAAAACAGAATGAAAAAAGAATGTTAACAACAAATACATTTTCAGAATCAACGTTGAGTTTAAGCAAACGAATGAGCCAATTGGAGTAAAGTGACATGGAGATTTAAATTTTTCCCACTTGTGACGAATGCAGCTATCAATTTTTTTTGCATGCTAGCATGCTAGTGAACATTTGTGTCAGTCAGCTGTTGGCTCTCACGCTGGCCAATAGAATCTTCCTGCTTATTCGTGGCAGCCAACTATAGGCACTCACTCTGGCCAGTACAAAATGGCCGCAAACTACATGAAAACTGCCGTAGATACATGAAAAAATCGATCATTTTCACTATCGATGGGAGTTGGGAAATGCAAAGTCGGTCTTGGCCTTCCCGCTAAATTGGAGCATGTGCATGTAAATTTTGGTGCAAATCCGTCAAAAATTGCGGCCGTGCATTCGTTATACATACATCCTGCTTATATATATATATATATATATATATATATATATACTGCAAGGCTTTTCTATGAATTGAGCCCTGTAGGTCATTGGCGCGTATATTCGAAATCTACCTATTTTAACATTAAAACGATGAGATCTAAATCTGGTAGTACGCTTAAATTCATGCAATCGAAGTACCAAGAAGGAAACCTCATTAGAACAATTGCGATGAAAATATTTGTAGAAAAGCCACAGTGAATATAACTGATTTTAGACTATATATACGATTTAAAATTGGGAAAGTGTTCGGTAATCTAGTTCGGGATATACTGCACACGATTATACACGTTCTCGGGCTTTTTTTTTTTAATTATTTCACCCCAAGCAAGGTAGTAAAGCCACTAAAAGCCAAAATTTACTGAGAGTGAAATAAGCTGAGAAACCCCTATTGAAATGAGTGAGTGAGTAAGTGAGAAAGAGAGAGAGAGAGAGAGAGAGGTGAAGAGAGAGAGGGAGACGGGGAAGGGCAATAAATGGCCAGGATTCAAGGAGACAGAAGACGACAATTGATGTTGCTTTTAAATTTTTGAAAATCGTAGCTGACAGGAAAGCAAGAAACCAGAAAGAAATTTCCACAAGTGGGAAGTGCGAGAGAAGAAACTATTATCATAGTGGTTACGGTTATATTTAGCCATTACCGCAGTAAAATTCTGAGACATAACTGCCAATCGAGTACCGTGCTTAAATTTCTGAAGTCGAGGTACCGATAAGGAAAGCTCATTAGGACAATTACCAATGGAATTATTTACAGAAATGCCACAGAGAAGCTACATTACGGCGGTGGTACGGTGACTAAAACCTAGATGCCAGGTCAGGACCGATGATATTGATGATGTTTCTTTGTTTTCTTTTACCAATTAATCCAATATAATCGTTCCACTTGATATCTGTTTGTAATATTTGTTTATGCTTGTCTTAAATGAAATGTCAGAAACTTACGCATATAATTCAAAAGACTTTTATCGTGGTATAAACGTTTATACGCTTTTATATTCGCGAAATAATTACCTATTTGCAAGTCAGTAAGTACTGAAATATAAGGTTTCGTCTTATATTACATAGTTCAAAATACTTATGTACGTCTAAAACCTATACGAAGGCATAAAAGTTTATAGTTTTTATGTATGGAGCATAATTATCTTCTAAGTAAGTAAGTATTTGAAATTTTTATAAATGTTTTGTATGATTGTATGATTGCATGCCAATGTTGCACATTTGACCTCCTGTAGTATAGTATTTCTCTAATTCCAAGATATATTAATGAATGTTTGTTTGTTATGACGTTTTAATATGTTCAGTATACCAAAGAGAGACGTTGTTGCATGGTAGCGCATTGATGCTATTTGATGGGGGGTATCTAAAATGCAGAAATCAAAAACAGTCTTATTCTCTCACTCTCTCTTCCTCATCTTTCTTTCTCTTTCTCTCTCTCTCTACCTCATTTTGTTCATATTCTTACGACTTAATCGCTGTCAAACTTGGTTATCCGCGCCAATCCTGTTTGCACGCATGCGTATATATGGCCATTCAAAAAGTAAACATCGTTTTTTGTTTTTTTTTGTTCCATTATTTGCTTAACACTTGGCTTAACTTGTAATCATGAAGGTTCTAGAGATTTGTGACATATTTTTTTAATCGGTCTCACTCGATGCAAGGTAGTAAAGCCACTAAGTCACAAGGGGTTACAGGGTGTGGAAAAATTAGGAACATAAACATCAATAATGAGTGGGAAGAGGAAAGTCTAAGTCGATAACGATTGACATTGCATTTAAGCTTTTTGAAGATTAAAATTGATTTGAAAGCATGAAGTTTCACAAGCGAGAAAATAAACTGTTCGCATAGAATTTATGGTTACATCTAGCCAGCTCAACTGATGACTTCTCGACGCCATTCTAGCACTAAATTCAAAAAGTCTACCATAGCAAATAGCTCATGCGCACAATTACCAAGAAAGTATTTGTAAAAAAAGACATAGAGAAGCAAACTTACAGCGGGTGGCCAGATCAGGACTAATAATATAGCAGATTCTTTATCAATGAGATCAAGGTAAATAGCAGGGACATTGGACCATATGTGGCAGTAATGTTCTAAGGATGGACGAATGGTAGACTTATAGATATGTAGGAAAGATTCTGGATAGAAAAATTGTCTCGCACGACACAGTGAAGCAACTTACTTAGATGCTGACTTAGCAATGGGTTCAATATCTGTTTTTGATTTCTGCATTTTATATACCACCCCTTATCTGTCTCAGTCTGTTCATATCAATAGATCACCGTGTTCCCAATGAGGATCGAACTGATTACTCAGTCGAAATGATCACGTAGACTAACACGCAGACAAATAACATCACACAGCCTTCTTTTGGATTTTGTCAAGAATTTCGAGATATATCGTAGGAGCACCAGACCCGATATGGCAGCAATATTCCATGCACGGACGGATGGTAGATTTATAAAAGTGCAAGAAGGATTCTGGCGAGAGAAATTGTCTGGTATGAAACAACGATCCAATTTTTCTAGCAGTAGCACATATAAATTATTCAATAGAATCATTCCACTTCAGGCCAGTGGAAAACGTGAGCCCATGAAGGCGCAAAGACAATATAAACGTTATCTAACACTTCCATAGACAGATAGACAGACAATTAAGAAAGCGCATCACAAAGATGTGTATGATAGTCATGGTAGATCAGTGAACAGTAAGGGATAAATTTTAACAACCGGGAAGAGAGATGAGTTTGTTAGCTCGGAGGTTAGCATTAGCCATACTGATAGAAATCAAAAAAAATTTTTATTTAAGATAACTAAAGGACAACAGTTTCGTTTTGGAGGAGTTCAAATTTATATGTTTACACTATCTATCTATCTATCTATCTATCTATCTATCTATCTATCTATCTATCTATCTCAGTCTGTTCATATCAATAGATCACCGTGTACCCAATGAGGATCGAACTAATTACTCAGTCGAAATGATCAAATAGACTAAAACGCTGACATAAACAACATGCCGAAACGCCACAGAACAATCGTAGTAATATATATATATATATATTTATATATATATATATATATTCTTTATTTGATAATCTAGAAAGTCTACACAAATGTGTGCACCTTGAATTTACTATGCATTCAATCAAAACCCTTTCACACAAATCAATATACGCAAAATTTTTACTTTTATATATACGCATATATATATATATATATATATATATATATATATATATATATATATATATATATATATATATATATATATATGTATATAAATAAAAATATGGTTGAAACATGTTTGGAACTTGTAGCGAAAATAACCATATTTAAATCAATTATATATATATATATATATATATATATATATATATATATATAGATAGATAGATAGATAGATAGATAGATAGATAGATATATATATATATATAGATAGATAGATATAGATATAGATTCTTTATATAAATTTTAACAACCGGGAAGAAAGAATCATTAAATCGCTTCTAAGTATTCAACTACGCTCAAGAAATTAATTTCAGATTATTTCATCTTTTCCTGCGATTTCATATATAAGAGATACATATTATTCTTTAATTTTAGATTTTCTTAGTTGGTTATTTCTCTCAGTGTCTGTACCTCCATATTTAATAAAACCTTCGGTTTCCCCCGACTGAATTGAATATCAAAAAACAAAAACAAAAAAAAAAAAAAAGAAAATACCCTAGACTCAATTCATATTATTTGATATTCTTATTCAACGAATGTTTGACAACTGAATACTGATTTCCTTACATATTCTGGTGAAAATCTCCTGTTTTTGCTTTATTTGCCAGCGGGAATAAACGATTGTATATGGTGAATTTTAAAACCGCCCTCCTGTCATTTCCTGCCAGGATCTTAAGCACTGGTTGACACGACTCCGAATTGCCGTCTGGCGTAACTCACGAACGGCGTATCGGGATACCGAACATGCAATGCATATTGTAGTATAATTGGTGCTTACTGACTAAGGGATGTTTTGGAGTGTGTCATCATATAACTGCACCCCTATGTACACATGTACATAGAATAAGAAGTTGGTATCCCCACAAACAAAATTATCTCAACATCCCTAGCATTGTTCACTTGAACACACGCACGTAGAGGATGGGTGACGTTCATCATACGATCAGTTATTGCCACAGGACATTGCTATTTAACTTGCTTATAATTAGGATTATGGTTACGTGGCCGAGTGTTTAGAAAGTTCGCATGAGACCCGAATTCGAATCTCACCATGGTCGATTTGTCAGGAAGGAGACTTTCTGATGTTATCGGACTGGAGGGGTCGGTTCCAGCGTGTGGAACCTTTGGGAAGTGCCTGAAAATCATACCATGGCTTGACCCAAGCCTTGTAAGTGAAACTGGGTAGACGGAACCCGCCGATTGCTGTGCTAGCACGAAGTCACAGGTTATCGTGCGCGAGAGCTTGAGCGGGCTGGCCTTGTTCAAATTTTTGATCACGCTAGATAACATGCTCTTTCCCAGAAACTGTAACTAAGGTCTGCTCGGTATAGCTGAAGTATAAACCACAGGTGAGCTGCGTGTTGACTGAACAAAAATGTGTCTGAGCAAGCGTCTGCAATAGGGATTGGCCAGTAGACGGGTATCCTCGAACACGAGTGGCTAGCTCTCTCTCCCTCTCTCTCTCTCTCTCTCTCTCTCTCTCTATATATATATATATATATATATATATATATATATATAAACAGACCACTTTTAAGGTACCATTATGATAATTTATTTCACCAGAGCCCTTTTAAAGGACGCCGGATCATCAGATAGCACTTCCAAAAATGAAATGAAACGAAAAATCTGTTTTTCTTTAAAATATTAGCTCTGGATTTACTCTGAGCTCTCAGGATTTCATCCTCCTTGGGATTACCCATACAGATTACCAAGTTCTTCATAACTTAACTATATATATATATATATATATATATATATATATATATATATATATATATATATATAATTAGGACCGCGACTATTGTGAAACTCTACTCCACTTCACTAAACTTAGTAAATATCTATAAGAAGAAACTGTCTCATATTTCAATACATGTTCGTTCTATAAACATTAGAATTTTGAGTTCGACTCTCAATGGATGTTCCACTATTTTTTACTTTGTTCCAAATTTGTCAAAATATTTTATCGCATTCAGTGCTAATAATAATAAATAATTGTGGGACGATAAAAACTACTTCATTGTAGGATTTTACAAACAGATAGTTTGCGGCACAATTGGACAAGCTGAAAAAATTAACAAGCAATTTTTTTTTCTTTTTTTTTTCATTTTGTTCGAATCTAGTTAAGAAAATAGAAAATATTCACGAGTAGATATCCAGACAAATAAAGTTATAGATGGATAAATTAAAAAGGAAAAGTTTATTTTACCGGTCCCGGTAAAATAGACAAACATGCTTTTAAGCTTATTTTACCGGTCTCGGTAAAATAGGCAATTGGCTATTTTACCGGTAAATATATATATTTTTAAATTATTATGAAGGCAGGTAAGGCTAAAAATAACAACGCATAGATTTATTTAATTTCATAGTTTATTTATTTCCCCATTAATTGTTAAAACAATTAAAAATCATTTCTACCATCATTTGTTAAAACAATTAAAATTTTTTTCCGCCATCAATTGTTAAAACAATTCATAATCATTTCCACCATCCATTGTTAAAACAATTTAAAATCTTTTCCACCATCAATTGTTAAAACAATTTAAAATCTTTTCCACCATCAATTGTTAAAACAATTTAAAATCTTTTCCACCATCAATTGTTAAAACAATTTAAAATCTTTTCCGCCATAAATTGTTAAAACAATTAAAAATCTTTTCCCCTATCCATTGTTAAAATAATTAAAAATCTTTTCCGCCATCAATTGTTAAAACAATTCTAAATCTTTTTCACCATCAAAATTGTTAAAACACAAGTTAAAATCATTTATTCGGCATCAATTATTAAAAGAAATATAGAAGTCTCTGAATATTTTAAACATTTTAAGCATAAGAATCTCTGCAAATCTAAAACTTTGCCCTTGGGTATAGTTCTTTCGCCAATACACTTCAGGTGCATCCACTGAAGACAACAGTTACAGATCCCAGAGTCCATGTTGTTCAAGTCCTGCCTACACAGCTCACACAACCACTGCGTTGACAGTCTTTATTACTGACAAAGTAGCCAAGTATATATAGATCCCTGTCACTGGATGAGTTCTTAATGAAGATATTCATTAACCGCCCCAACCGGTCGGATGTGGCACAGGGCCGAGTTTATTGTGGGGTATCCGAGCCCGTATGCTCGGGCAAAAATTCCTCGTAGACCCCGTAAAAAACGGGGTCGGGTAGCTGTCTACCACCACAAACGAGACTCTGCCGTTTGGCATAGCCACGTTTGGGTCCCTCTCTACATAGAGAGTTTGACAAGCACACTTGGTATTGAATCGCAAGCGAAAGACATGAGTTCTTAATGAATGAAGTTCTTAGTTCTAAAATATTATTTCTACCTACCGGCAGAATAGCCTTGGTATCTATTTTACCAAGCCCGGCAAAAGAGTCTATGCGAACAAAAAAAATGTAATTCGAATTTATTCACAATATGGAAATAACCGGATAGCCACAGGAGACCATGTTTAAGGGCAGGAAAATGACTATATTTGTTAATAGGAGAAAACCTTTGTCTTCTGCAAATGAGATATGATTGAGAACCCGAATAGGGCAAGAATAGATTCGGATTATATTAAAATTACAAATAAATAGATTCGGGTCTACCAAAAAAAAAAAAAAGTCCACAATTAAAAATATAGCAATAAGGATTCATGATCAATATGTTTTCGTCTTAAAGCCTAATATAATGTTCGTCGCTCGATATTTCAAGTAGTTGTTGTCCGCATTATAAGGGGACCTTCGTCGTGTGATTTTGTCATTCCCATCTCTGTCTCGAGCGCAAAGAAAACCTAAACAACTTTATCCACGTTCCTCGCCCATTCCGCTTGCCGGCTTGATAAGAATAGACCAGCGTGAAGGAATACAAACCATCGGAATAAATCAGAATAAATGTCACTTGACATTGTTTCTCTTCTTTCTTTCTTTTTTTCCTTTTTTGTGCTTTTCTGTAACCATTGATCCTAAAAAACAATTGAACAGATGGGATCAGACGAAAGTATCGAAATCAGTTATATGTGAAGTTAACATCCCCATCGTGCCGTCAACTGTAGGCCGCCTACGTTAGTGATGGATAGTCGTCTTAGTGAGTTAGAGGAGCCGACAACTTTCTCCAAATGTCAGCTGGCCTACACCGATTTGTATATATTGATTTCGATACTAAATAATTCCATATATTGATGACTCTAGTACAAAGTAACAGTTTTGAGGCGTCTAATATACATACACTCTCACAACACGCATTCCCATACACACACACACGCACACCATGTGTCTGTGTGTGTGTGTGTGTGTATATATATATATATAGAGAGAGAGAACGATGGACACTGTGGGTATATGAATAAACGCAACGTTGTGCTGAATATCGTGAAGATTGTTTTCATGATAGAAACTATCATTATAGTGATTTTCCAAGATGTGGCACAAGGCCGAAAGTATGTGGTACCCAGTGAGGATCGAACTTACTATTCAGTCGTAACTGTTTTAGCGAGACAAGCTTGCTAACCATTACACCACGCCGAGGTGTCCTTGAAACTGCCATTATATAGTGTTGAATTCTACGTCTACACCGTCGATGTCTACAGAAAGCTCTATCTCCGATACAGAGCATTTTTCTCACATAAATAAATAAAATTTTAAACATTCATCTGTGTGTATGTGCGTGTGTGTATTGGTGTCTGTGTGCGTGTGCGGTTGTGTCTCCCTAGGGCCTATACTTATTAATCATCA
>CAHIKZ030000646.1:210000-295000 GCA_903632075.3 Acanthosepion pharaonis
CTTTCTTTCTCTTTCTCTTTCACACCTACTTCCTCTGTTTCTTTGTCTTTCTCGGGTTTTTTTAATTTTCTTTATTGTTTATGGCCTCTTGATCTTTCAAAGAAAGACTTAAGATGCTGAACCCGACATTGCTCTGTTTAGATTTGTATAGCCTTCTTTCTTTCTTTCTTTCTTTCTTTCTTTCTTTCTTTCTTTCTTTCTTTCTTTCTTTCTATATTTACATCAGGCATTTTCTCTTCTTTCCTTTCTTCCTTTTTCCCTTTTATTGTTTCTTTCTTCTTTTTTTAATCACTCCTTCATTTCCTTAATTTTCCATCTTTCTCACGACGTTTCTCTTTTTTCTTGTTTTTTCTTTGTACCTCATTTATTATTTATGCTCGCCTTTTTCTTGTAATTTTTATCTGTCCTTTTATCTCATTTTCGTCCTTTTTTTTTTTACTTTTCATCTCTTTTTCTTTCTCTCCTGTTTTCTCTTTCTGTATTTCTTACCAGGTTTCTCTTTCTTTTATATTTATTTTTAAACATTTATTTTTTTACATGTTCTTCTTTTTTGCCCTATTGTTTTCATACCATTTTTTACTTGCTTTCTTTCTTTCTTTCTTTCTTTCTTTCTTTCTTTCTTTCTTTCTTTCTTTCTTTCTTTCTTTCTTATTGCCCCATAGCGTCTTTCTTTCTTTCTTTCTTTCTTTCTTTCTTTCTTTCTTTTGCTCCAGGCAATTATTTCCTATATTACCCCATAGCGTCTTTCTTTCTTTCTTTCTTTCTTTCTTTCTTTCTTTCTTTTGCTCCAGGCAATTATTTCCTATATTACCCCATAGCGTCTGTCTTTTTTTCTTTCTTTCTTTTTTTTCCAGGCAATTTTTTTATTTTCTTTCTTTCTTTCTTTTCTTTTCTTTCTTTCTTTCTTTCTTTCTTTTTTTCTTTTTTTTTTTTTGCTCAGGCAATTACCCCTATATTACCACGTCTGTCTTTCTTTCTTTCTTTCTTTCTTTCTTTCTTTCTTTCTTTCTTTCTTTCTTTTGCTCCAGGCAATTATTTCCTATATTACCCCATAGCGTCTTTCTTTCTTTCTTTCTTTCTTTCTTTCTTTCTTTCTTTCTTTCTTTCTTTCTTTCTTTCTTTCCTGCTTTGTTTTCTTCTGCGCATTCATTTCTCCTCAGATTGCATGTTATTTATTTTCAGTGCTTTGGTATAAATGCTACTTGCAGATGGCGTAAAGTGGGACTGTAGTCGTCTTTATTCTGATATTTTATTGTTAGAATCCCTGATGTATGATTTCGTTACCACATATGAGGGAACAATTTTCACTTTCCTCAGTAATTCAACAGTAAATAAAGTTCTTGATCTATCTATTAATCATATATATATATATATATATATATATATATATATATATATATATATATATATATATATATATATATATATATATATATATATATATACAGGGTAAAAAACAGAAAGGACGGACGTTTTTGAAATGGCTATTATTTTCAAAACGTCCTTCTTTCTCTGCATCGCCCTATATGTGTGATTTTGAGCGTTTATCTTGATGTTTTGTATCTACACATACATGTATGTATCCATATATATATATATATATATATATATATATATATATATATATATATATATATATTCAAACAGGTTACAGGTTTGATTAAATAATTTAGACATATCATATCGATTAGTTTTGCTGTGATCCTTTCAAGTTTGAGCGGATTAATGTTTTGTTAGATTTAGAAAATTGAAATACCAAAATTTTCTTTCGAATCGTTTTATTTTTTATTTAATTTTACTTTCAAACAATTTTTTTTTTTTTAATTTTTATATATATTTTATATATATTTATATATTATATATATATATTTGAAAAGTTTGTCTGACGATCGCAAAAGCGTGAAACCCAGGGTCACAAACTCACATCTATCCAACCAAATATATATATATATATATATATTTATATATATATATATATATTTCTCTGTGTGTGTATGTGTGTGTGTGTATATATGTCTGGATATATATATTATCTATCTCTCTATGCATTTCAATATTTCTATATCGATCTCATTCTTTTCATACTTTTCAATCACAGTCCTTTCATATCCACCTCTCAATCTACGTCAATTTTCACATATCTAATTATCTATATTTAAATAAATAAATATTTATCTGTCGTTACAACTCAAATTTTTAATGTATGACTATCAATATATCTATCGCTATTTTCACATACATCAATATGTCTGTGAATATGTACGTATGTTTCCTAAACATTTTTTTGTACATATCTGCATGTTTATCAACAATTTTTCGCTTTGTTTTTTTTTCTTTCCATCGTTGTGTTTTAAAAAAATACCTTATTCTCAAGCATCACATTTTTTATTGTTTGCTAAAAATGCATTTTAATGCTTTTGTCTTTTTAATAAGTACCACTGATCAAGTGAATTTATTAATTTTTGTCTAGTTTTCTTCATATATCATTGCTATTTATCACGTCATTGCAGACTGAATACCCTTCTACCGTTAAAATAAGTAACTTTAAATCAAAATAAGTAACTTTAAATCAAAATAAGTAACTTTAAATCGAAATAAATAACCTTAAATCAAAATCAGCATTAGCTGCCAAGGCGAGTAGTTTTACTGGTAGTAAAACTTTGCAATCGTCAGGTGTTGATTGAACACTAACGGATTTCTTTAACTTGTTTGCCAACTGATGTTTTTCTTTTTTATTTCGCTGACATTATTGTTTTTCTTCTAATTTTTTTCATATTTCTTTCTTTATTTAAGTATATATATATATATATATAAGAACACCCAAATTTAATCTAGAGTTCTTTAGCGTTTATTAAAAAAAAACTGTCCTCGATACACAGTAGTGCATTGTATTATAATTATTATTTAAAGATATGTATTAATCACGACACAGAAATTACCATGTTTCGAAATCAAAACCTTAAAACTTAAAATTTGAAGTTCATATTTTTCTTTCATTGCTTGAAAATGAAAATGAACTTGAAATATATTATATATATATATATATATATATATATATATATATATATATATATATATATATATATATATATATATATATATATATATATATATATATATATATATATATATGACGGTTCCGTGTAGGATACAGGTTCGATTCCTATCGAAGGAAACATAATTTCTTGGAAATTCAGACCCGTAAATATAATTAATGTATATCTTACTTATTATAAAAGGCAGATTGTGTGTGTCTGTACGTTTATATATTGGATCGGATTTCCTACATTTTTCAACCGATTTCAACAAAACTTCACAGGACTGCGTAAAATTACCTTGCGGTGGTCCTGACAGCGCCGAAAATTGGAAAAACTCAATTTTTTTTGCACGAAATCAATTTGAAAACACGATAAAACGATTCTGTCACCAGAATAAAAGGGGGGAAACTCATATCGAGTTATACTTATTATAAAACCCAGGTTGTTTGTGTGTGTGTGTGTGTGTTCGTTTATATATGGGATCGGATTTCCTACATTTTTCAACCGATTTCAACAAAACTTCACTTTTTTTTTGGCAGGTATTGTTTCTTATTGTCTTGCACACTTTTTTCTTTATTTTTACATTCAGAATGCTTTAAACATTACAAGACAATTGTTTATAATAAAATTTTATTCAATCGATGCCAGACTCAATGTTTTGTTTAACAATTGTAAAAAAAAACAAAAAAAACAATGTTTTTGTTTGAATTTGTGTTTGTAAATAAATATAAAGTGGAATTGACGTCAAAAAAAAAAAAAAAAACTAATTGATTGAGCACTTAAACCCTTAAATATATATATATATATATATATATATATATATATATATAAAATATATATAAATATATAATATTTATATATATTATATATATTTATTATATTGGAATCGTAATCACGATCCAATTCATCAGACGTAATAGTTATTTTAAAAACAAAATGTTTCCATCGCGACCGAGAGATTCATGTTTCAAAACTGAAATTCAAGTCAAAGTTTACTTTCAAATTTAAACTTTAAATTTAGAGCAACGTTTCATTCTCAAGCGATGTTTAGAATAACTAACCGAAGAAATGCTTTACTCATTGATAGGTTGGAAATGGAGGTGTTATCTAGGGTTTTGCAGTCATTATCAAGATGGCTCTGATTTCCTGAAAGTAGGAATGTTTATTGTAAGTCAAGTTTTGGAGTTATATATATATATATATATATATATATATATATATATATATATATATATATATATATGTGTCTGGCCTGACGATTGCACTTAGCTTGATACAGACTCTGGGTGTTTGGCTTTAATGTCCACTAATATATATATATATATATATATATATATATATATATATATATATATATATATACCCGCGCGCGTGTGGTTGTGGTTGTGGGTGGGGGGTGTCGGTGTCGGCATGTGTAATTTTCTAAAAAAGTAATGGATTTTTATTTATCAATCCGACCGATTTGTATTAGTTTAAATGTTATTTTCTTTGGGTTCTCATATGTTAACAGACGCTCCATTTATTTATTAAACAGTATAATTACTAAATAAAAATATAGCCTCTATAACGAGAAGGATTTCGCTTACTGACATTGCCCAGACGTTGCACGATTGACAAAACTTCTTGTTGTTTAAGGCACATCGGATCTAACGACGATTTCTCTCTGTCCGGAAGAACGCGGGTTCCTATCCTGCCGGAGATCTTTTTTATATAGTATTTCTGGAGTATCCAGGCCGATAGACGAAAATAAATAAATATATTGTTTAATAAATAAATGAAGCGTCTATTTACATACGAGTATTCACTGAAAATAACGTTTACAGTGATACTCTCTCTCTCTCTCTCTCTCTCAATGAACTTAACAACGTTAAACAAACACTAATCAACAACGGCTTCCCTAACCACCTTATAGACCACCAATTTAGACTATTTCTTCCCAAAGCAAGTAATAACGATAGCGAACACACAACCAAAATTCACATACACATTTATTACAAAAACCAAATACATATTAATTACAAACAAGACGAATTTTTCTCTAAAGCATATTATAAAGAAATATACTACTCCAATTGATCCGAATAAAAAAATCAAATTTATTATCTATTATAAAAATTTTAAGACAGCCAACCTTATCCTCAAAAATACCAACACACCAAATAAGTCAAAATTACAAAGAACGAACATTATCTAAGAGTTCAAATGCCCCTTAAGGAACTGTGGTCCTGCTCAAACCGGAGTCATAAATAATTACATCGGCTACACAACCACATGCTTATCCAGACGTCTTATGTTACACCTATCTGATCACAGCTCCATCAGAACACATTTAAACACACACCCAGATTTACCCGACACTATTAGGAACATACTAGTAGAAAACACAAATATATTAACTGCATCCACCGGCAAAAAAAGACTAAAAATAATGGAAGCTTTAATAATAAAAAAGAAAAAGCCAACTCTTAACAATATTAACTACGAACAAAGCCACAATGTGCTAACCGTATTCGGAAATTAAAAACATCCCTACCACACACAAAGACATACACAGAACGCACACACTCAATTAAGCTGAAAATCGAATCATCCGTGATAATGGCTAAAGCCGAAAGCGCTCGGAAATATAAAACATTTGGACAGTTCTTACACACCCTTTGTCCAGAAAAGAAAGCTCTTGTTAGGACACATGAAAAATTAAAGAAAAAGCTTAACCGTAGTACCTTGCTTGTCGTTTTTAATGAAACATGCATAAAGGTAGGATTGCTACCTAAATATACAACTATATATATATATATATATATATATATATATATATATATATAAATTATCGCACCTTGAGTGATTATTCTAATAAAATAGTCCTCAATGAATAATAACAGAGCAAACAACATATATTTATTAATATAAATTATAGCTTTACCGGAAGAGAACGCATTCCAGGCAAGCAGTTCTTGTAAAAAGAGAGCTTAATATCAAAAGATAGGGTACTAATTATTATAAGTCATAAAATAAGTTAGTTCACATATCAAAATTTGTACTCAGCAGATTTCTGCCTGACCCAAAATCTGCAAATTCATCAAAAAATCTGTTGAGGACTGAATGCGAAAACAATTCCATGAAAACGCCGAATACAGATTCAAATAAATGAACTATTTTATTTTATTACTGATAATGGCCATCTGCTTTCGTTTTCTGATGACATCCGTCTGCTAGGGTGGCTAACCAATCCCTGTCGCAGACACCTGCTTCGGTACACTTGTTTTTATTCAACGCCCACAGGTCCCACCTATGGTTTATACTGCACCTATTCCGAGCGGACCTTAGTTATTGTCTTCCTTTAGTCCTATGCGCTCGCTCTTTTCCAGAAACGTAATTAATCTTTCTGTCAGGTTGACTGTATGTTTTCAACTCATAAGGAAAGAGGAAACTAATCTTTATTAATTCATGAATCACAATAAAATCCTATTAAATTTTACAAATTAAATATCAAATTTGTTTCTTGCTTTATCCTATATATATATATATATATATATATATATATATATATATATATATATATAGAGAGAGAGAGAGAGAGAGATTCATGAATCATTCATACAAAAAACATTTGTTTTTGTATGAATGATTCATGAATTTATAAATTATAATTGCACCTTTTAATATAAATATATATATATATATATATATATATATATATATATATATATATATATATATATATATATATATATATATATATATAGTAGTGGGTAGTGACTCGGATTGAGGAATCGGAGAGCCGAGTTCGAATCCATTACATTCCCTTACGTGCTAATAACCTTCTCCCACCCCCAGCTATGGGTAAAATAGCAGGACAGACTGGGTTCTGTATCCTTGCATGACAACTAGTTTAGGAGAAGGAAAACTCTGAATTCAAAACCTGCGGAGGATCGTTTGGGGCCTTGTGGCACGTAGTGCACCAGGTCTCTGTATTCAGCCCTTCAAAAAGTGTGGATGATCCTGCACAAATCCTTCACCACTATAATCAAATCATATGTGCTGGTGTGGGCTGTCGGTTCATACGAACTGAGATGCTTGGCCCTCATACGTCGAATACGACGGGAGAGTTCACTATATATATATATATATATATATATATATATATATATATATATATATATGTGTGTGTGTGTGTGTGTGTGTGTGTGTATGCATATATATTGTGTGTGTGTACACAGGAATCAACAATGCATGTCGACTGTTATTTTCGCGCCTCAAGCGACCAGATTTAAGGAAGAGAAGCAAAACAATTTTGATGGTTTGAACATCTCCCAGGATGTGAAACTGAGAGTCATCTTGCAGTGTTGATTCCTATTTTACTCTGTTGACATCTACAAAGTCACTATATCCGATATGAAACACTCTTTCCCCGACAGAGAACATTTTAAACAATATGTACACACGCACATGCACATTTGAAGATTGCGCTCAAGCATGAAAGTAAATGTCACTTGACGATATTGATTTCAGTATCCACTTATATATACATATATATATATATATATGTGTGTGTGTGTATGTGTGTATGTGTGTTTCTCCCTCCCTCTCACTACATATCAGTTTCATTAAAGATGACTGACAAGGTACTGCGATATAATTTTTTATTCAGTGTGTGTGTGTGTGTGTGTGTGTGTGTGTGTGTGTGTGTGTGTGTGCGTGTGTGTGTGTTTGTATGTGCATTCTTTTCTGTAAATAAAGTGCGTCAAAACTGCCCGAATGTTCAACATGTCTGAGTGCTTTGGCTTTTCCTATTAGCCATTATCAAGAATTTTTTTCAAGCTTATTATGCATATATATATATATATATATATATATATATATATATATATATATATATATATATATATATCTGTAGGGATATTAAATTTTTTCCCAAATATGGTCAGCACATTGTGGCCGTGTTCATAGTTGATGTTATTGAGTGTTGGCTTTTTCTTTTTTCTTTTATTATTAATGCATCTATTATTTTTAGCCTTTTTTGCACATGTGAATTAAGTTATTATAGTTGTATTTTCTACAAGTATGTTGCGGATGAATTTTTTGTATTTTGCCGTGTGTGTTTATGTTATAGTGATTTTATAAGCCCAGCTTAGATGTGGCACAAGGCCGAAAGTATTGGGTACCCAGTGGGGATCGAACTCACTACTCAGTCATAACTGATCTAGCAAAACAAGCTTTCTAAACATTACACCACGTCGAGATGGCCATGTGTGTTTATATTATATACTGTACCTATGAACGCTAATGTGTATGTCCCAATATTCATAAATACGTTGGACATTATTGTAAGTGGGGGTAATATGCTGTCTAAGTAGTTCACCACTAGTAGTGGTTTACCTACTTCACGCCGCTGGCGAGTATTGCATTTTGTTGATGTTATAAAGATTACCTTTTCATTTCCAAACTCCATTTTGGTTATTCCTCATTCAGTAACCTTTCCTAGGTTACAACAGTTTCAATGCGTTCTAATTGAGCTATAGTCAGAGAAGTGTTATGTGCGTCTTCTTGATAGTCATGTAGTGGTATGTCTAATATAATTATTCATGAATTTGGTTTTATCAGGGACACAGCTTCTTAAGCGATATGTGAATTCATAAATAATATTGGTTCTTTGTAATTTGAATCTTGCAAGTGGGTTGTTGTTGTTAACGATAAGGTTAACTGTTTTATGTTTTTTTCTATATAGTTGATAATTTAATTTTCTTGTTCTGGTAGACTGGGGTTGTGTATTTCTTTATAATGTCCCTAGTAACTAATAGAATAGCCGAAAGGGCTCGGTAATATAGAACATTTTACACACTTTATGCCCAGAAAAGAAGATACTTATATGATCACTTGAATTGTTGAAATTGAATAAAAAGTTTAATCGCAGTACCTTGTCAGTTGTCTTTAATAAAACTTATATAAAATAGGGATTGCAGCCCAAATGCATAATTATATATAAATCTGTTCTTATATGACAGGAGTTGCACCCGATATGGTGTTCTCTTGCTGTAGCTCATCTGCTTCAAGGTTTGACGTGTTGTGCGTTCAGAGATGCTCTTCTATATAGCTCCGTTTTAAAACATGGTTACTTGAGATACTGTTGCTTTGTATCAGCTTGAAGCAGCCCGTCCAGTCTCTTCTGACCACTTTCATCAACAAGGGATTTCCACGCAAGGAATTGTCACTCACAGGATTTTTTCGTTTCTAACCACTCCTTGTAAACCCGAGAAATGGTTGTGCGTGAAACTACTTGTAGATCAGCAATTTTTTTTAAATACTCAGGCCTGCTTATCTGGCACTAACAAGCCTACCGTTCCAATCATCTTTCTTTCTCATACTAATGCATGAAATGAAATTCACTAGGTCATCATAACCATGTTTAAATGCCTATATCCATTAAATTGTTGCCATTTCATTGGCTGATTAGAAATTTGTATAAAAGAGCATTTGTTCACGGAAATTTAAGATCCGATCCCATATATAAACGAACACACACACACACACACACACACACACACACACAAACAACCTGGGTTTTATAATAAGTATAACTCGATATGAGTTGTCCTCCTTTCATTCTCGCGATGCCTCTTAATCATGTTTTCAAATTGATTTCGTGCAAAAATAATTGTGTTTTTCCAATTTTTGGCGCTGTTAGAACCAGCGCAAGGTAATTTTACGTAGTCCTGTGAAGTTTTGTTGAAATTGGTTGAAAAATCTAGGAAATCCGATGGCGCCTCGGCGTGGATTGTTCTGCGTTGTTCTTGGTGGGTTGTTCTACTGGAAATGGCCACCAGTATACGGATGCACCATAGATTCTTGGATGAGTGTAATGAGTCACTTGCACTGGCCCTGTGTGCGTGCAACGTAGTCGTAAATCGAGGCACGTTGTCAGTAACAATACTGCGGCATTTAAACAATATTTTATTGTTGTCAAGGTGGTGATGGTGGTGTAATCATACCAGTACAGCGCCAACACCACCAGCCTGAACCATTGATACAAGACAAGACGGATCCATACTTTCATGTTAATTACGCCAAATTCTGGCGCTACTATCCGAATATTGTGGCAAAAATTGAAACTCAAATGATCAGGCAGATTTTCCCAATCTTTTGTTTTCTAATTTTGTTTTATCCGTAGTGAATTGTAGTCTCAGTTTCTTGTACATATCTGATAGGAGCGGCACTTAGAGTGGTCTTCTCTTGCTGTAGCTCATCTGCTTCAAGGTTCAACATGTGGTACGTTCAGTGACCGCATTTTTATAACTCCGTTGTAAAGAGTGAGCTACTGTTACTTTTCTATCAGTTTGAACTAGTTTAGTCATTCTCCCCCGTTCCTTTTCATCAACATAGTATATCTGCTTACAGAATTGCCGCTCACCAGAGATTTATTTTCTTTTTTCTGGTCATTATTTGATCAGCAATTTTTTAAATCCATCCAGCTGGAACCAAAGCCATTAAAATATCCTAATGCTTGAAATGCTGTTTTATCCATGGCTTCAATATATATTGTGAGCGTTAAAATCTACAAGATTTCTTTCTTTATTATGTATCTGAATTATTATGTTTTGTGAATGATATCAAGTCTATTCTTCCCACTTGTTAGAATTCTTTTCAAAATGCATTCTTATTTGGTGGAGATTAATCATTAGAAAGCAGTTCAGCATTTTTTAAACACATTTTTCCAATCTCCTTAAATTTGCTTAGTTTCTGCAAGACGTCTTTCACTCTCCCAGTGAGCCTTCAGATCTATGCTACAAACCATTCGGCATCTGATAATACTCTAAACAAATAATTAGGTTTTTGCATGTGCTTGTTTCTGACACTCCTAAAACAATTAATCTACTAGAGTTGCCTCTTTTACTGACAACCGCGCATTCTTTCTTCATAGTGTTAGTCCTTCCTTCTTGCTTTTCCTTGCTATATTTTCTAACAATTCATTTAATGTTCTTTCTGGAACTCCCATCAGCAGATTGTCATCTGCATATCTTATATTGTTAAGATCATGTCTGTCAATAATAAACGCTGATAGATTTTTTAAATTCTCTTGGGATTGTCTTGCTATACATGTTAAGCATCCGGTGTGAAAAAGAATCCTTGTTTTTTTTTTTTTAAATCTATTATTTTTTTACTAAGCTTTAAACAATTTCCCTGTCGTTTCTACATCCAATAGTTCTTGGAAGGTTATGTTTATGATAAATGTGTAACGTTTATGGCTTCTTAAGACTGGATCTTTGTCCGCTTGTTATACTGAGGTAAATGGCAATGAAGAAAAAGCTCGAGGGGGGGGAAAGGATAGAAATTTTCTAAAAAAATTGAACGCAAAGAAGAATAAGAAGACGAAGTAGAAGAATAAGAAGATCATCATCATCATCATCATCATCAGTAGTAGTAGTAGTAGTAGTAGTAGTAGCAACAACAACACCAACAACAAGTGGAGGAGAAGAAAAGTAAAAAAAGGCAAGCCTGAAAGAAAGAAAAAGCAAAGACAATGATAGGAAAGAAGAAGAAGAAGAAGAAGAAGAAGAAGAAAAAGAAGAACAACGCCAGCAGCAACAGCAGCAGCAGCAGCAGCAGTAGTAGTAGTAGTAGTAGTAGTAGTAGTAACAACACCACCAACAACAAGTGGAAGAGAAGAAAAGTAAAAAAAAGGCAAGCCTGAAAGAAAGAAAAAGCAAAGACAATGATAGGAAAAAAGAAGAAGAAGAAGAAGAAAAAAGAAGAAGAAGAACACCGCCAGCAGCAGCAGCAGCAGCAGCAGTAGTAGTAGTAGTAGTAGTAGTAACAACACCAACAACAAGTGGAGGAGAAGAAAAGTAAAAAAGGCAAGCCTGAAAGAATGAAAAAGCAAAGACAATGATAGGAAAGAAGAAGAAGAAGAAGAAGAAGAAGAAGAAGAAGAAGAGCAGCAGCAGCAGCAGCAGAAAAGCAAGAAGGAAGGACTAACACTATGAAGAAAGAATGCGCGGTCGTCAGTAAAAGAGGCAACTCCAGTAGGTTAGCAGTAAAAATTCAAGACTGAAATAAAAAGCAATAACAATGATAGGAAAAACGTATAAGTATTATCAGCAAAACAATGTAAAATAAACAAAGAAAAAGATAGAAGAAAAGGATGATGAAGAAAGAAACAGAAAAAAAGATGATGAGAAAGAAAGAAAGATGAAAGAAAGTAAAAATGAAAGAAAAGTCAAGAAGGAAACAGGAGAAAATTCGAAGAAAAGGAGTTAATAATATGAACGAAATATAAAATGAAAGAGATCAAGTGAAATAAAGAAATGAAGAAATTAGAAAGAAATAGAAAAGATTCAAAGGAAGACAGAAAAAAAATAAAAAGGTAAGAGAAAGAAATAAAAAATAAAACAAAAAAGAAAGAAAGAATTAGAGACGTATGTCCCAACTACAATGCAAAAAAAAAAAAACAAAAGATTAATTGATTTATTCATTCATTTTTTACGGTTTATCAACTCTTTGCAGTCTATTTAAAGCCAGGAAATATTTTTAGATTGTAAGAATGTTTTTCAGATAATAATGGTTTAGTGATACCAGTCTTACTAATTAACCCATAGCTGGGAGACAAGAGGTGGACTCATGGCCTTCCAAAGGCCATTTGTGTATAAATGAATATAACGATCCCAACAGGAATTAGAACTCAGCTTTCCGATTAACAATTCCGAGCCATTATCCATTAAACCATACACACATCCAATCTTACAGCACCTGGTATTTCAAACCGTTTACTCATCTAGGTACTGAGCAGGCTCAACATTGCGAAAATTCAGTGACCGTACGGGAACCACTGTTTCAACGGGATATGGCCGTAAGCCTACAGAGAAAAGAAAGTAACAAATATTTCACAAAAGTATAGATATGAAAAAGATGTTAAAAGGAAGATAGACAAACGCGTCAGAAGGAAAGTGTTTAGATAGGGTTAATGAAATAATTAGGGAAATGTGGTTAAAGAAGAAAAATAAAAGCGGAATTTTGGGCAATAATGTGACAATATATATATATATATATATATATATGGAACTAAATATCATAGCTCCACAAGGTATTTTAAAGTGCATGTCGTTAATCACCTTCTTGATAACACTGTACAAAACGGCACGATGTGGAATGGCGCAAAGCCATCGTTAACATTAAGAGGAAGCAGGAGGAATTCTGTCAAATGCTCTGGTGACACATGACATTATTACCTGGTTGGTTACTTCATTGTTCTGTTGCTGTAAGACATTTGACAGAGCGGCGACAACAGATACTCAACTTAAAATCAATATATGCGAAGCGACTCTTCTAATGATATAATAATAATAATAATAATAATAATAATAATAATAATAATAATGGAAACGAAGAATCAAACTATAGAAATTAAAACAAGAGCAGCATGTAATCATTCTGCCAGACAGATAGATAGATTGGTAGACAGATAATGAAATAACCATGCGATAGTCGTAAACGAGTCCATGTCGTCTGATTCTAGCAATTTATGTGCGTGCGCATATGTAAGGAGGCACATTTTTGAATATCATTGGTTGAAGCAATTTGTTCGTCTTTTGAATTTCTTTTGCATCAGAAAATCGATTGTTTTCTTGTTGTTTTGGATTTTTTTTTATTTCACGTTAACAAAAACAGCATTCTTTTTTCTTATTTCGTGACAATTTTGCTGTCGAATTCCGTGCTTGAGTCTGTCTTGTTGTTTCTTAAATTTTCTTTTAGTCATTATCTTTTCTCATTGTTCTGTTGAATTTACGATTCTTATGGCGTGGTCAGAATTCGATATCCTTCGGTTTCAGACATGCAATCACGCAGGTTTGTAAATGTCTATGGACGAACGAATATATTTAGGTTATTACAGTCATCCAAATGTTATATGATTTGATATTTATATATATATATTCTCATTGTTCATATATATATATATATATATATATATATATATATATATATATATATATATATAGATATCGTAGCATATAAGATGCGCTAAAAATAATTACTAAACTGCAAAAGAAACATGCATCCTACTAGGGTATCTATATAATCCCTCAGACTTTTAAAATGTATGGTATATAATTTCAGCGACTAGAAACACGTTAAGCAATGTCGAGTCCGGTCATTACTTAGATGGGTGACCGGTTGGGAATACTGGGTGCTGTAAATTGTGATGTACAGGTGGCGTAATGGATAATGGATCGGAATTGTTAATCGGGGAAACGTGTTCCACTTCCTATTTGGTTTATTATATTCACTTACGCGCAAATACCCTTGTGAAAGGTATGAATCGACTTCTTCCCCCTTTATGGGTTAATTAGTAAGATTTGTATGGCTAAATCGTTAATATCCCAGAAAAAAAAACCTTCTAAATCTTAAATATTTCTTGGCTTTAAATAACCTACAAGGGGTTAATAAGCCGTAGAAAACAATTCAATCAATCTTCAACATATTTCACTCTAATTAAATACTGCATGTAATTAAATACTGCATATATATATGCTCTATACCTATGGACGATAATGTGCATGTCCCCATTCACATATATACAGTAGCAAATACTATATGTTGGTCTGCAGTCGGAGATTTGTCTCCAGCAGTGCTGGTCAAATTCTCTGCCTCTGGGCAGAGAGGAACCCCCCAGATAAGGCTATATCGAAGGACAGTGTCTCGTCTCGGGAAACAGCTACCTGACCCCGTTTTAATCTGGGTCTACGGGGAATTTTTGGCAAAGCCTACGGGCTCGGATACCCCACATTAAATTCAGCCTTGTGTAACATCTTACCGCGTAGGGCGGTTGTAAGATATCCTGTAGTTGGAGATTCGTCTCCAGCTGTGCTGGTCAAACTCTCTGCCTCCGGGCAGAGAGGATGCCCAGACGAGGCTATGTCGAAGGGTAGAGTCACGTCTCGGGAAACAGCTACCTGACTCCGTTTTATAAGGGGTCTACGGGAATTTTGGGCCAGATATCCTACATTAAATTCGGCCTTGTGCTACATCTGACCACGTGGGACGGTTGGTAGATATCCTGCAGTTGGAGATTCATTGTGGAATTCATTTGACTCACTCCTAGCAGTTGACTACTTCTACGCGCCGCAAGCGAATCTTATATGCGTTGTTCGTGTCCGAAGTATTATCATCCATTACCAGTCTTCGTTTGATTATTCTTTTCAGTAAGCTTCACACACACACACACACACACACACACACACATATATATATAAGAATAATATATGACATGATATTAAAAATCCATAGTCAATAATAAATTTATTTCGATGAATACAAGCATATTCATCTCATTAGACCGACTACATTTCATAAAATATTCCTAGAGATAAATTTATTACTGATTGGATTTTTAAGGTTTTTTCCTAATTATTTTCATAATTTGCTCAGTATCATACACTGAGCTCTCATATGGATTGAATAATCGCTACCAGTTATATTTTGATATTATATATATATATATGTGTGTGTGTGTGTGTGTGTGTGTGGACACAGAAAGCGACAATACATGGTGATTTCACGCTTCAAGCTATTTTCAGTCACGGTTAACATCTTGTATAATTCCGATGACCATACTGCCTATATCTAAAAAAAACACCCGATACCGGGTCTAACAGCAAAATTGTCCAAATCCTGTAACAGCAATATTGTCCATTTGTTAGATTATATTTGAACCGTTGTATCTGAGTAATGATAAAAGATATCTTACGCGAATTTTTCGATGTTTTTTAAACACCATTGGACTCTGCTTTGTGCAGTAAGAATGTATAATTACTCTCCAAGCGTAACAGAAAAATCGTGATGAAATCGTTCATAAACGAAAATGACATGCTCATCATTAATTAATCATAGCTAAGGATCGAAAACTCATGAAAGATTGAAATTAAGGTCATATATATATATATATATATATATATATATATATATATATATATTCCAGGATTATTTCCCAACTTATTCAAGATGATCTTTGCCCTCTCTAACCTTCTAACGTTCTGTCCTGGAGTAAAAAAGTGTCTCACATGTTTCACGTACGAGTTCATTTTCAAGTTTTTTCACTGCTCTTTGGACAGTCATAGTTGAAACTCCCTTCCGACATCCCAAACGTCTTATGAATTGTGTTGGATCTTTTTTAATTGATCTCTTTATCTCTCAGTTGAAATCAGGATCCCTTTTCCTGTTGTGACATCCTGATCCAGTTTTCCACTCTACTTTTCCCTATTTTTGAAACTTATTCACCGTTCTCTTGATGGTTCTTGAATGGACGTTGAAGGTGGAAGCCAGAGTCGGAATGTTCGAACCATTATTAAAGGCTGGAATGACCTTTTTCGTTTTACCATTGCTCAGTTGGGAAGACATGAGGTGGAGGGGGGGTGACACAAAATGATTTTAAACTATTCTCTTTTTAACTGAATAACTCAAAGGGTTTTTCAGTGATTCTTACGACAAATTGTGTCAAGGTGGCTAAATGTCTGATCTGAAAACCTGGAAGAAAGAAACTTAGTTTAGTGGGTTTTTTTTGGTTTTTTTTAGATATTAAACATTTTGTGGGATGGACAATTATGCTGTTACACGATTTGGGCAATTTTGCTGTTACACCCGGTATATAACCGATTCTCTCGTCGATTTTGTACGTCCAACAATTCAGTTTACATCTGACCCACTAGGCTACCCACAGAGAAACGGCGTTAAACGGCGCGATAATATGGTTGTTTGAATGATTAATTTAAAGAAGCATTCTCCAAGTGAGCAACCGAATTCAGAAACAACATTGGTTGAGGTTTTGACTATTTTGTTCTGTGATTTTCTTATTTTAAAATAAATATTGCGTTTATTTTGTTAATTTAATCATTAGGTGATATATATCCATGCATTATGTTTCCTATTATGTGATATTTATCTGGTAATATCTGAAGTAAATCACATATCACTAAATAACACAACGGAAAAACGCAACGAGAAATCCGGTAAACCAATAACGCAAAAAAGCTATAATACATAAAGTGGAAAATAATAATAATAATAATAATAATAATAATACAACTACTGTAAGCATTAAGCATAAAAAACAAACAACGTAACAAAATGATATCAAATCTTGAAACAAGTATACGGTATATATTCAAGAAACCAAAAAACCAAAACAAACACAAAAACGAACGACATGTGAATATGCAGAAATACACGCAATGCTTGAAAAGAAGAAATCGATGACAAAAAAAGGAAACGTTCTTAGATGTTGGAGAATTTATATTTAAATAAGTAGCTGAAGCCAAAATAGTGACTCGAAACGGAGACAGAAAAAAGAAATTCTTAACAAAGAACTTTGTTGTTCATTAACCAAACTTGTGCAAACGAAAACTGCTATCCAAATGCACCAAAAATATTATATTTTATATATATATATATATATATATATATATATATATGTGTGTGTGTGTGTGTGTGTGTGTGTGTGTATACCCAATATATAGTTGGTGTATACGGAATAAATTCCAATAACCAACAATTACTATTCTTAAAAGAGTGCTCAATACAAAAGTAGAGCAGATATATTATTATTTATAAAAATTAGTATGTTATAAAAATGACTGTTAAAAGCCATTTGAGTTAATAAATCGGTGTCTTATCAAGTGATGATGTTGAAGTTGATAAGACACCGAGTGTGTTGAAACAAAATGGCTATTTATGTAGTGATTTTATAACATACTTATGTTATAATCTTTTTATAAATAATAATTATATATATATATATATATATATATATATATATTAAGAAATGGACAAAGTCCGACAATTTATTTATTAAAGACATTTTTATGTTTAACGTTCTTTTTTATAGATACAAGTATTTAAGTAAATGCTCTGTTTATAATAAACAGTATTAAATAACATTTACCGGCCTGAATGTCCGAGAAATTTTCAAGATTCGAACCTGCATCCTATACGGAACCGTCATTTACGCTGACGTGCATTACCTTCTCGGCCACAAAGGAGCGTTCGGTAGGCAAGGTCGAATTTACTGCTTATAAACTTCAATCTTCCGTGAATCTCGTACATTCATAACTGTTCTGGCGTATCAAATGTAAACAAATGACGTCATATATTAAGATTAAAAATGTCTTTAATAAATAAATTGTCGGACTTTGTCCATTTCTTAATATATGATGTCATTTGTTACATTTAATTACAGATCCAATCAACAATGTATTTTCCCTGATTATTTATGACTTCCTTCCATCTATTAAAAAGCTTATTAATTCCATTACTGTAAAATTCTTTTGGCTTTGATTCGAAGAACTCACAAATGTTCAGTTTTAACCTCTTCCTGTGTTATAAAAGCTGTTTCTTCCAAATGATTCTGTAAGCTACGAAACAAATGGTAGTCTGAAGGAGCACGATCGGGAGAATAAGGTGGATGAGGAATTTTCTCCCAACCAAGTTCTTCGATCTTTTGTGACGTGATTCTTGCTGTGTGGGGTCGCGCATTGTCCTGATGAAACATTACCTCTTTTCGATTCACTAGAGCAGGTCTTTTTTTCCTCACAGCTTGGTTCAAACGCTCTAATTGCTGACAGTATATTTGAGCATTAATTGTTGCATTAGGTGGTAAGAATTCAAAGTGAATTATTCCTTGGCGATCCCACCAGATTGAAAGAAGAACCTTTTGCCCATGAAGTTCCCTTCTCGGCTGTGGCTGGGGTCCTTCCTCTTTACCAAGCAACTGTCTGCGACGCTTAACATTTCGATAAATATCCATTTTTCGTCGCCAGTCACAAGTCTATCCAAAAAAGGTGAAACAAGTTGGCGAGAATGGAGAGAAGAGCAGATATCAACTCAGGATTTGAGGTTGTTTTCAGACAATTCATGAGGTACCCATTTTCCAAGTTTAGGAATTTTTCCAAGTTTTTGAAGATGAACAGTTGTATGGTTTGAATTGATAATCACTGCCAATTCCCCAACTGATAAAGCAAGATTTTCTTCAAGGACTACTTCAAGAAGCTTTTCATCAAACTCAACTGGACGTCCGGTTCGATCTTCATCTTCAAGGGTGAAATCTCCACCTCTGAATTTTGCAAACCATCTTCTGCAAGTTCTTTCATTCACACATTCCTCTCCATAAACTGAGTGAATGTTTCTAACCGCTTCGGCTGCTGAGTTTCATTTCTTGAACTAATAAAGCATTATGTGCCTCAAATGATTCTTGGGTACTTCCATGTTAGCAGGGTTTTAATCAAACAAAATTTAATTTTATTGTTCTCTGAAATAAAATTTGATTAGTTTAAATGCATCTAAACATAAAAATAATGTTCAGCTCCATTAGACATTATAAAATACTCTTTAAATTTCGTTCATTTTAACAAAAAGTTAAAATTCTGACAGAACTTATGGGATGACCTGATATATATATAGTGTGATATTGCGATGCAAAATCTTATATATTTGTCTGCAAATGAAAAATTGTGATGCCGAAATCCGAACGTGCGTTGGAACAGTGAAACATACCTTCCGAATGCTAAGCGAAATATTTAAATACCTGAAAATGTCGTTTGAAACAAATAAAAGTGCCATATAGAACCACTGATATTACATAACATTACTGCTATGTTATATCAGTAAATGTTCCTATATGGCAGTGAATGCTGGACAATTTCCTCACAAATGAAGAAGAAACATGAGACAAAAGAGATATGATTCTACAGGATACTGAGAATGCCATGGGCGGAGTATGTGACCAACGATGAAGTTTTAAAGAAAATGGAAACAAAACAGACTTAGAATTAGAATGAGATCAGAAAGAATTTTGGGTGTGGGGTATAATGAGGAAGGATGGCTTAGAGAACATATTGAAGAAGAAGAAGAAGAAGAAGAAGAAGAAGAAGATGATGATGATGATGATCATCATCATCATTATTCCAAGTCGGTCTTCATTTAAACGGGTTTCAAAGTCGTTCATTACCGGTTACTTCAGATGACTTGCCTGTTAGACCCCCCACCTTTGCAAAGACAACAATAAACAATTCTCGACTTTGCTTGAAGTTAAGATTTCAAACAGAAGCGTTGCTGCTACTGTCGCTGGAAAAGCGAAGTTCCACTGTTATTTTACTGATGTATCTAGCTACGAACTTTGTTATTTAATAATTAAACGCTTCCTCATTAATTCACTGTAATTGTCGTAGGATGATAAATATCAAATTATTTGACGCAATTTCAAACTTAAAAATGAATCTATTCTTTACTCATAATAGCAATTGAGCAATTATACATTTAAAGTCTGTAAAAGGTTCAGACACATAAGTTGAATGGGTATCAGTAATGGTGGTATTAACGGTGAAAATGTCGGACCAGCCTGCACATGCGCAGTGTGAGAAAAATAAGTGGTGTGGTAAAAGAAGAGGATGTGGCCAATTGTTTATTTGATATGGTCCTCGACTTGTTCGACCTTTTTATCTGAGATCTCTTATCCTCTTTAAAACGTTCCAAGTAGACTGTTCGGTGATTTTTTTAAAAACTTTCCTGTTATCACACCTCTTTTTTTTTTTTTTCATTCTAAAGAACCCCACCAACAAATCGACTTTCTCTTTTATTCTTTTATTTTGCTTTCTCTATCTTTTCATTTCATTCTTAATTTTTGTTTTCTTTTCTTACGCCTGATAGAGAAAGATGTCATGAGCGGGTGTTGAGCGTCGAGTTATCTGCGATCATTTGTTACACGTAGGTCTCTTTGAATAAGGAATTGGAAACGAATGTTCAACGTAAAAATCGGATCCGGCTAAAGGTGGACGGAACATGGACACCCATAAATTGGTGCGACGAAACCGGAAACTAGAAGCAAGATATCGGTTTACTATTCGGGCTCTGTCGGTGAAAATATCCAGAAGAAAATTTAAAAAAAAAAAAAGAGAAAAAAGAATGATAAAGAAAAAATTGCAGCAAAGAAACCGACAAATAAGCAAATAAAATGGAGTAAAATATAAATAAAAACAAAATTGTCCCCCTAAAATCACTCTGAAATGAAAATAAAATAAGTAGCGGCATTAAGATAAAAAAAAAATGCCATGAAAACCCAAGAAAACTTGAGCCACCTTCAGAAACTAGATAAGAACAAAATAAGCTGGTAAATGAACCGCTGAAAAGTGGAAGGCCTAAATTGCAGATACGGCCTTCTTGACTTGAGCCGTGTATCTGCCCGTTTATTACCGAAAAGAGGAGACCGGATGAGCTAGATAGGTGAGTCACAATCTACCGAACGGAACATAATATACTGTTGTCATTAGCGAGGCATCAAAAGTTATTATCAACTTAGCTGATCAGCTTTCTCGACTTAAGACACGATGGATCAACTCGCACAAGAAAGTAACATAATTCGTGGAACAGGATTAGCAGTTAAATTATGTGCTTCATCTCTCGTCTCAAACCTCTAGTTGGCGAGGAAAGAAGCCGGCATTCGAGTCTAGGTAAAAGTGGCAGGACTTCGAATTCTGATTTACAAGGCAAGCTTTCCTAACTGAAAACCTGAAGCAGCTCTATAATTCACCACGCATCCTATCATTTTACTCAGTACTGTCACAAGATATGCTTAAAGCTTAATAAGCATTGAGAATAATTGTTGACGTGCTTAGTCTCTTAATGTCTACTGTCTTTCAAATAATTAATACCGAATTTTGGTGTTTAAACGATAATTGATACTGGATTCATTTTTAGACATCTGTAATTGACCCCAAACATTTTAAAACCTATAATTAATATTGGGTTCTTTTTTGGCAACGTATAATTAATAACGAATCTTTATTTCATTTTTTATATTTAATACCGGGTTTTATGGTAGGAATTAATGTGTTATATGTAGAAATTTATATTTAATACTGGATTTTGATAATACTATAATTAATATAGGATTTTTTATAAGCCTATAATTAATATAGGATTTTTCATAAACCTATAATTAATACTGGATATTTTAAAAACTCATAATTAATACTAAGTCGTTGTTTTATTTCTGTAATAATAAAGCGCAGCGTACGTGTTTCCGTCCGTCCGTCTCTGCGGCCGTTTCTTGATCTCGGGATTTATGCATTGCGCGTCGAATAAATAGAACAATAGAAGTATTAATATCCATCAATTATTTGCAGCATTATTATTTTTAACGAGACTAAAGTCAGCCTGAAGGCTTTTTCTTCAAATTAATCTATCTATCTATATCTATCTATCTATCTATCTATATATATATATATATATATATATATATATATATATATATATATATATATTATTATTATATTATAATAACAAAAGCGTCCGTCCGTCCTTTTTCAATCTCGGCGAATTATAAACAACCTGAAGAAACAGGTAGTAACTACTGTAGTTAAACGCGATTAAAAATTAAATAAATAACTCATTTAAAAAAATTAAATAAATAACTCACTTAAAGTTAAATTTAATATCGCGAAATGTTTAAAAAAAACAATTCTTTATTAAAGATTTAAATTTAATTTCGCTTTTCGTCACAACTGCAATTGATATCGTCTAATAAAACCGTAATTAAAACTTAAGCAGGGCACGGTACGTGGCTCATATGGTTTATTTCTTTTTCTAGTGCGAGTACTGTGACGTATTCGAAATATTACATATTTCATTTAAGAGTGACTTTATATGAAAGAGTCATAAGGAATGGTTATTTTCAAAGAAAAGAAAAATTTCGCGCAAAATAAATGGAAACAAAATACAGAGATCAATTGCGTATTCGAAGAAAGATTATGCCGAATTATAGTGTCGAATAAAGATAAAATAATTTTATTATTTCTAAATTCGTATAACTTTTACGTACATAGGACGCCGAAGGTCCCAAAGCCCCAACTCCGCAGGAGATAGCGTAAAGTCCACCCGAAGGGTAGTTTATAATAAATTCATATCAACTAACTGATTTTATTTCACATCAAAATCACATTCATTTTTATTCTCTGAAATCAATAAGATTTTGATGATACATATACACACACACACACACACACACACACATATATATATATATATATATATATATATATATATATATAAATGAGAACAAATGGAATATAATTCCACTGTCCGTAACATTTGATTTAAAAGGGGGCTTAATACAGAGTAGAGCTAAATGTCTCTCCTCGGGCGAAGGTAAACTACTGGCGAGTGAACGATGAATTTAATTTCTAAAGCAGAATTCTCCCTCCTTTTTCGAGAAATAAAATAACGAATTAAAAATAGGCTTGCGGGCTTAACCGTGATTAGCCAATAGAATGTGACCTACGCTAAATTCAAACTCACCGAATATTTTATTTATTATACAGGTCAGGACACGAAGTTGTCTGCATATATGTCCTAGACAATTTTATTATGGACAGATACAAATGGTTACATTATTTCGTAAGATGTATAGAAGTCTGGCGTTCAACTTTCCTAAGAAGTAAAAGCGAAAGAGTTAGGGAGGCAATTTAACATCATGCTAACTCGTTATATGCTCGGTCAGCTACCTACATAAAATTTTGTAGTTGATAAATAAATGGTCCCTTTAAGAAACTGGTAAATAATGTAACCGGTTCAAAAAAAAAAAAAACGATCATAAATACAAAACTATTTTGTCAAATTAATATGTTACCAATAAAAAAAGAGCATCCATATAATACTAACTAATCAATGTAAGATGTTAATATATATATATATAAAATAGTAGTAGGTACGCCTATCATCCAGTTCACAATCATCCTTGGTGTTTTGAGCTTTATCCCTTGTTTCCTGCTTAGAATTAGGTTTCCGGTACCTTCAAAAGTTTTCTCCTTCTCTTTCACTTCCGGTGGCCATTTTTTGGTGCCATTATCACCATGCTTGGGGCTTATTCTGTGGCCTTCTACCACGAGTGACTCCTCGGCTTTGTGGGTGAACACCATAGTAACAATGTATGCGTGCGTTCGTGCGTGCGTGCGTGCGTGCGTGCGTGCGTGTTTCTTTACGTATCTCTATTAATCTCTTCAAACGTTATTGGATACTCGTATTTGAAACAGACGGCCCATTTTTATATATGCATTAAACAGCGTAATTGAGAAATCTTCATAAAGAAAGTGAGCAGATATGGGCTTCCGAAAAAAATATCTTAGTGAGGATGTGTGCTCTCTATAGAGCGTTGCTGTTTTGGGACACTCTTCATGACCAAGCGGTAAATTACACCGGATCAAATGTTGGTTACCCCTACAAAGAGGAAGATGTTTCTATTCCTACAGGTGAACACATTTTATTTATTAGAATTTCACGAATAAGCAGGCAGATAGGCGTAATACAGACTGTTTAAAATATAAATAAAAATGGGTCGTCTATTTCACATACGAGTATACTCGACTAATAATCTTTGAAGTAATAAAAGTGTTGGATTAAAAAGAAATTCATTAACTATTTAGAATATTTATATATATATATATATATATATATATATATATATATATTATTTTTATTATCAGAGATTATAATAAAAATATATTGAAATCGTTACACAAAAGCTTTCATGTTTCAATACTTTGATCGTACTTCTTCAGGCGACGGTAAGTAACTGGTGATTAAATATTTTTTTAAAGTAAATTTCAAAAAACTAAATGCTACCTCTTTCCTGAAAGATAAAGGAGAGGGGTTACATAAGAATTAAAAATAGACTTCTGGGTATGTCTTGTTTAACCAATTAAATGTCAGACCTGCGCTAAATAGAACAGTAAGCTCAGAGGGAGTTATTTTTTTTTTAATAAACCGGAACATGGACTGGCCATTATTGACAGTTGCGGAAAATATGTAAGCAACAAGTGTATTGTGATTGTAGACAAATATGATATGTTCAATTTTTGAAAGGACGTTGTAGGACGAGGTTGGAGGGTAATCAGTTAATTTCAATAGATATTTTTTTAAATTTTAGATTCAGGAAGCTTCTTAAAGGGGCCTGTAGATAAAATTAATAATGTGGAACCTCTATAGAAGATATTAATAATACTTACTGGACGACAATACATAGCAATATTAAAGCTGAATAAACAAAATAAGATTACTCGTAGAGGATGAACCATTATTTACTAATAAATTATAGCTATAAGAAATGGTAATACGTAATTTCTTAAAAAATTAACTATATTTTAAGGTAAATATAAACTATGTCGGCAATTTACGGTTAATTCACTCCTTTGATTTAATAGGGATTTTTTGTCAGTAAATTTGATGATTTCTAGTTTTTCATGTTGACATATGAAACATAGTTCATTAAAAGATTTACAAGTTTGTTTTTTTTTTTTAGCTTTTTCCATTTTACCGTAGGGGTTTTATTTACGTCTTCTAAGTTCCAAAAATATTTCTGTACGCGTTATTGGTGAAAGATAATATATCTCGGTACCACCTAGTTTTAAAGGACTTATTGGTAGTCCCGATATAAATTTTTTAACTGTTGCATTTTCTATAGTATACATATATATATATTATCACTTTTTGCAAAAGTGAAGAGTTTTCGATTTTAAATACTTATTATGTAATCACAAGAATTTTGCAAGTGCTTGCTACCTGGAAGAAAACTCATTAATAACTGCAGGTCAATATTCACGGACAGACGTTCGCAGTTGTTATCAACAGGTTAAATTGTCAAAACACTTTTTAAAAGTTAGATTTCTAATTCAAAAAAATATGTTTTTATAATTCACTGATATACTCAGACAATTTCAGCTATACTTAGGCATTATCAAGAATGATTTTATTTTTTATTTTTACTCAATGTATATATTTTTTACATACATACATAATTAATGCTTTCAATCCATGAAATAAAAAAAATTAACTGCAATTCTTTATCAGTCCTTTTAACGAAACTTACTTATATATATATATATATATATATATATATATATATATATATATATATATATATATATATATGACAAAATGGAAAGTTTTTTTTTCGTGACGAGTTTCATCCGTTTGTCATATTTTTTCTAAATACTGTTTATTGATATATAAAACTATATTATATATATATATATATATATATATATATATATATATATATATATATATATATATATATATTGTGATGGGGGGAGTGCGTATGTTGATAAAAAATAAAGCTGGATATTCGTTCGGTTATTTTAACGGACGGCTCTTGCATTCTCTTTCTTACTATTACCCTCCATATCAGTATATATCCCATTACTTCCTTCTTTATTTCTCTTACTCTCTCGCTCCTTCTCTCTCTCTCTCTCTCTCTCTCTCTCAATATATATATATATATATATATATATATATATATATATATATATATATATATATATATATATATATAAATATATATATATGTATGTATTGCTCAGTTTAAGGTCACTATACGCCCGTGGTGAATACCAGAGTTGGATTATTGTTAGACTAACTCACCTATAAAAATATTGTAGGAAATAAATGAAGGAGAAATGCTTTAATTTTTTTCTCCCTTCCCGTCAACACCAGCTGTTTCTGTTTTTCCTTGAGCTATCAGAGCATTCGTGGTCAGATAGATGAATCCCTACGCCTCGCTTACAAGCCATTCTTAGCATTTTCACGTTTACATGTTTAGACACTGCAATTGCAGTTTCTCGTGATGGAGAACATAACAGATTTATTTTCTGGCTTCTTTTGTTTTACTCATCTGAGTAGTCGATTCGGAATAAGAGAAGTTTCCCGCGTAAAGTGAGATAGCTACGAACCTTTAACTCAAGAATTCGAAAAAAATAAATTTAAGTATCTGTTTCATTGATGAGAATCTAAATATTTACTGACTAACATTCTGAGAAAAACTAAAACACAATTTATTACAAATCTACCACCGATTTTCAAGAATCGTACCGGATTAGCCGTTCAGCCGAAGAAACAAAAGTAACACAAGACGTAGCTGATCATATATGAAGGGAAAAGGGAGATCACCGCCCTATGTGGGATGAAGTTGAAATAATAGACAGAAAACATCACTGGAAAATACGAGAAGGTAAGGAATCAGCACATATGCTAATCCACAAAAATCTGCTAAGCCGGCCAAGCATAGAAATGAATACAATATGGGAACCAGTAATATGGAGTGCTAGAGAAAAGCAATACTAACAATAAAATTGCAATATGAGCTCTGGTAAAAAAAATGATTACTGAGAGATTAAGTTTATAAGTCCCCAAAATTAATACACTGATGTCCTCATGGATAAAAGTGTTGGTTGAATCCAGTGACTTGACCAAAAAAGTTATGAGTTCAATATCTGGCTACAGCAGTTGTGAACAAAAAAGAAAACAAAAAAACTTGGAGTTGAGTTAAAGGGAGATAACTGAGACATCCGCAAGAGGCATGGCACGCGGAACTAGAATAATCTACCCCGGTGGACGAAATAAAGGATTCAGTTCCAAATTCCAATCACCTGAAGATGGCCGGAGCGTACAACGGCCGAAAACGTCGTGAACACGACAATAAAGATGGGGACAACAGACCGAAAAATGTAAATAATGAAAACGTCTTAATGATTCACCTCTGACACACTAACTACGCTTCTCCGGGTATCATTGACTGTTAGAAACTAAACTCGCCTCACATACAACGCCTGTTGTTACTGCCTGGCGAATTAAGCAATCCCGAGCCAAGGGTGAATCTTGTTACTTTATTCATATCGATCGTCACTTTCATCTACTTTCTCTATTACTTATATCACTTAACCATTTTAACAGTAATCCTATACTTCGAGTGGCTTTCGATCTTTTCTTCTGTATGAACTTCTGTTTTCTAAAAAAAATCAAGTGAAATTCAAATGCTTTCCGGTAAGTTTACCGGATGAAAATAGATGTCGGAGTATCAGTTGACGAAAAATCGGCAATGCACCTGTTTAAGAGAAACACTTTATTAAAGAAATCAAGAGCTAATATTTTGATGAAGGTCCTTCTTTCTTCCCAATAAACAAAATATCATGAGTAGCTAAAACAAAAACAAAAGTAGATACATAACTCTAGAAATGTACTTGAATAAAAATTTCTTTTAGTTCAGCTGATCGATATTATATATCGTTAATTGTCTAAATCAGCATTATATAAGAATTGCCAGTGAATGTGGCATTTAGAGCAGGATATAAACAAATTGAACATAGAATAGGTTAAGATAAACAACAAATCGGAAGCGTTTCAAATCTAAAATGTTTCACTTTTATTAAAGCATTGTTAGAGCTCTTAATCTCTGATGTTAGATTGATAAACGTTTTATTAAAGTTTCTTTAATAAAATAAAACATTTTACATTGATAAACGTTTCTTATTTGTTCTTTATCTTATCCTGTCGAATTATATATTTGATCAGCATTTGGTCTTTAATTCATAAAATGGGCCGTTCTGTGTGTAGTTTCGCCCAAGAAATACATTATACTAAAAACTCACGTTCTAAAATATTGAATGATCCGTTTTTTACGGTTTATCAACCCTTTTCAGATTATTTAAAACCCGAACATATTTTTAGATTCTATGAATATTTTTAGTGATAATAATGATTTAGTGTTACTAATTAACCCATAACTGGGGAGACGAGGTGGATTCATACCTTTCCCAAGTGCATTTGTGTGTAAATAACTATAACGAAACCAAATGGAATTGGAAATCAGCTTTCCGATTAAAAAATTCGAGCCATTGACCGGACAGCCAAACTTACAGCACCTGGTCTTACCAAATGGTCACCCATCTAATTACTGACCAGGTTCAACGTTGCTTAACTTTGTTGCTGTTCTGAAACAGTCACATCAGATCAAGACTTTCATATGGATATGTATGGCGCCAAAATCGTTCATAAATGTCAAAAATCTGCTGTATATACGCGCTATCTCAGATCAATGGTTAAAATTCCTTCCAGCGAATAAACCCTGTAGGTATTATCAAGGACCATTCTTCCTCGAACCTTGTGGACTGGCGCTACATAATCACAATGAACTTTGCGAAATAACAGAAACCACATCACTTCAGGACTGTTTAGAGCAGCAAAAATTAAAGCTAAACTTGACGGGGAATTAATATAATCAAGATGCTGATATTCCACACTACTTCAAACAAAAAGTTAGGGAGGAAGCCATACATCAATATTAGAAAGAGCGATAACAGTTAGTGGACTGAAAAAAAAAAACTTTCAAGTAAATAATTTCATAAATTTTATCCGAAGTGTCACTGGCTGTCCGGTCAATGAATGCCAAATGTTTCCTCATAAGAAAACGGCTAATACCACCATTACTATACTTTATCTGACGGAAGAATGTTTTTTATAAAATTTTTGCTCAACGAATAGAGAATCCAGTTCCTAAAGCGTTGAGAGAATACCCCGACAGACATTATTTATGGATAGGATTCCGTATCAAAAGAAAATTTATTTTAAATTTCCACATCTTCAAGAGATGCGGAAATTTTCCTTTTCCTTTGAAACGAGAGTAGTTTCGAATTGTTGCAGGTCATCAAATTGTCACGGCGCAAATTATTAAAATAATCTTAGAATCAATCATTCAATAGATTGATCCACGAAACATATACAAGCCTAGAAAGCATAAGAAGCAAGCTAGCTACCGAAGCCCGAATGTAGAATTCTTCGATGTTCAGTTGTTTTCTTTTGGTTGAATTATCCACAGAAAGGCAAAACATCAGGTGAATACTTTTTAAACATTTAGTGAATCAAATAGTGATAATGTTGCAATTTGAATAAATTGTTCTTCTTTAAATTAACCAAACATTATGAAAGTAAGTGCCTATTTTATTTTTATCAACATATTTCCTGATTATCATCAGAAGATATATATAGAAGATAAAAAAGAATATTAAAAAAATCTTTTTAAAGTAGCCTCAAGAATGCGATAATAATGATAGCGATATGTGGTGTTAACGAACGGAACAAAAAGATTTTGGAAACGATTCTAATCACACATTTGGAAAGATTGCATTAAATATAAATCCAAGATAGAAGATAATCCAAATTACGGTACTATCTAGGTGCTTAAGGATAGAAGATATTATAAATTACGATAGTACCGAGATGGATAAGAAGAGAAGATGATCTAAATTACATTAGCATCAAGTCAGAAAAGAATAGAAGATAATCCAAATTATGGTAGCACCTAGATGGATATGAATAGAAGATGAGCAAAATTATGGTAGAACCGGAACAAGAGAGTATAATAAAAAAAAAAGTACGGTAGCACCTAGGTGGATAAGAATAGAAGATATTCCACATTACATGAGAACAAATATGGATCAGAATAGAAGATAATCCCAGTTACTGTAGCGCTTATACGAATAGGTATAGAAGATAATCAAACTCAGATGGCAACCAGACGTATAAGGGTAGAAGATAATCCAAATTAAGGTAGCGTCTAGACGGATAAGAACAGTGTTGTATACCCACTTCGTTCTGGAGATAGTCTTGGGGCGAAAGTCTTGATTCTCTCATATGTTGTATTCTTCTCCCTGTCTTCTTCCAGCCGGGTGATCGCTTGCTGGTTTCTTCGGAGGTAAAATGAGAACTTCAATAAAAGGGATGTTGACTTACAACTTTATTAAACACGTCGGCATGTACATTTTTAACCAGCCAGTGGGGTTGCTCTATGACCCCCCCCCCCACCACTGGGGAGCAAGTTCCCTGAGACACGAAATAACCACGTCTGATCTCTTCGACGTGTAAAACTAAACACACTGAAAACAATTTCTAACTCTAACATTCCTACGTTCGGCTAAGCCAATCAAAATCGAGATCCATGTTTTGTCTACCATCTGACCTCGAGGTCAGCCTAAGAAGGTCTGAGCCATATACACAGCCACAAAATAATAATAGTCTGAAACTATTATTTAACAATAGCATATAATCCAAATTATGGTAGCCCCTAGACGGATAAGAATAGAATATAATTCAAATGACGAGAGAACAGAGACTGAGAACAGAAGATAATCCAAATTACGGTAGCACGGAGACAGATAAGACTAGAAGATAATCCAAATTATGGTAGCATGTAGACCGATAACAATATATGATAATCCAAGTTACGGCAGTGCGAAGGCGGAAAAGAATAGATGATCCAAATTACGGTAGCATTTTACGGATAAGAATAGAAGATAATCCAAGTTATGTTAGCACCTAAATGGATAAGAATAGAAGATAATCCAACTCATGTTAGCACCTAAATGGATAAGAATAGAAGATAATCCAAGTTACGTTAGCACCTAAATGGATAAGTATAGAAGATAATCGAAATTATGATAGTACGGAGACGGTTAAAAATAGAAGATAATTCAAATTATGGTAACATGTAAAGGGATAAGAAGATAATCCAAGCTACGGTATCACGTATAGGGATAAGAATAAAAGATAATCCAAATTGTGGTTAACACCTAGACGGGTAAGGATAAAAGACAATCCAAATTACGATATCACCAAGACAGACAGGAATAGGAGATAATTCAAATTACGGTAGCACCAAGACGGGTAAGATTAGATTACCCAAATTATGGTAGCATGTAGATAGATATGAATAGAAAATAAGCCACACTACAGTATCACGTATATGGATAAGAATAAAATATAATCCAAATTACGGTAGCCCCTAGACGGATAAGAATATAAGATAATCCAAATTACGATAGCTTGGAGACGGATAAGAAAAGAAGAAAATCAATATTTGGGTAGCACCTAAATGGATAAGAATATTACATTATTCATATTTCGGTAGCACCTAGACCGATAAGAATAGAAGATAATCCAAAATTACGGTAACACCAAGAGGGATAAGGACAAGTTAATCACAATTTACGATAGCAAGAAATCGGATAAGAATAGAAGATAAAGAAAATTACTGTAGCCTTTCGACAGATGAGAATAGAAGATAATCCAAATTATGGTAGCACCTAAATGGTTAAGAATAAAAGATAATCCCAATTACGGCAGCACTTAAACGGATAAGAATAGAATATAATTCAAATTACAGTGAAGCCTAGACATATAGGAATAAAAGATAATGCAGATTACGGTAATATCTAGACCGATAAGGAGAGAAGATAATCCAAATTATGGTATCAGGTGGACGGATTAGAATAGAATATAATCCAAATTACGGTAGGATGTACAGGGATAAGAATAGATGATCCATGTTATGGTAACACCTAAATGGATAAGGACAGATGATAATCCAAATAAGGATAGTACGGAAAGGGATACGAATAGAAGATAATGGAAATTACGGTAGCACGTGTTGGGATAAGAATAAACGATAATCCAAATTATGGTATCAGGTGGACGGATAATAATAAAATATAACGCAAAATACAGTAGCACCTCGATGGATAAGAATATGAAATAATCCGAATTATAGTAAAACCTAGACATAAGGACATTCAAATTATGGTAGCCCCTAAACGGATAAGAATATTAGATTATTCAAATTACGGTAGTACCTAGAGAGATAACAACAGAAAATACTCCAAATTATGGTAACACGTAGATGGATAAGAATAGAAGATAATCGAAATTACGATAGCACGGTGGCGTTTAAGAAAAGAAGATAATTCAAGTTATGGTAGCACGTATAGGAATAAGAATAGAAAATAATCCAAATCACGGTAACACCTAGATGCATAATGACAAAAGACTATCCGATTACGATATCACCGAGACAGACAGGAAGAGAAGATAATCGTAATTACGGTAGCTCCAAGACGGATAATATTAGAAGATAATCCAAATTACGGTAGCACGTAGACGGATATAAATAGAATATAATCCAGATTATAGTAACACCTAGACCGATAAGGAAAGATAATTAAAATTGCGTTGCCACCCAGATGGTTAAGAATAGAAGATAATCCAGATTATGGTAGCACCGAGACCAATAAGAATAGAAGGTAATCCAAATTATGTTAGCTTCTAGACAGATAAGAATAGAAGATAATCCAATAGACGGCAGCACCTTATTGGATAAGAACAAAAGCTACCAAATGATATGGAACATTTCGTTGATTTACGTGAGTAAAATGTTGTCCAGGTTCAGATCCATCCTAATTGCATGCCCATCAGGATTCAACTGTATCCAGAGCTGTTGATGAAATATCAGTTTCTGTGAATAGGGATCAAACTTCGATGAAAAGACCTTTCGTGTGTTAGTTGACCAATCAAAAGAGTTCCTCCATAATTTGATAGATCATAATTTCCATTCTGTTTAGTGACTTGCCACCGATTTCATCAGATAATCTGGGCCGTGGTGTCTGTTTATCCAGGCACTACTCAGCCATACTTCAAGTAGTACTAGATTCCAAGTTACCAGTAGCAATTTTTGAATGGCCTGGAAACAAAAAGTTCAAGTCCATAGTATTTCGGGGACAGAGTTATGCAGATATTGTCTATCGAATTATAAAGCACACTATTACGCATGCTTTGGCTTGGCACAAGGGCATAAGTATGGGGCGATTGTGTGTGTGAGGACGGAACTGCCTATTTCGTAATAGTGATTAACTAGATCAGTTTAGTAACCATTACACCACGCCGAGGCGCCTGTTTTTTTTTGTTTTTTTTTTACCAGATTAAGTCACTAACCATTACCTCATCCCGCGAATGTACAATCGGATAAAAAATTACACGCAAGGAGTGACTTTTCAAGCGTAGCTTAGATGTGGCACAAGGCCGAAAGTATGGGGCACCCAGTGAGGATAGAAAAATTACAAGCAAGTATGGGGCAATAATTAGAGCTCTTTGCATGTTTATTTAAGTTTATTTTCGTCTTTCACAAGTCCAACATATTAGACCGTTCAGTGAGAATCGAATTCATTCAACTATAGGCATGTTCAGTGATATGCGCTAGAAAACCATCGTGTGAAGGTTAGCGCTCAAGTTTCGATTATGGAACAGACGGTTCGATTCCTAGCACCGTTCTCAGTTCTCATAATTTCAGCGAGATTTACGGAACAGAAATAACTATTTAATGAAATTAGTCACAGAGTCACTATGTAAATTCCAGATAAAAATCAACGATACCCACGCCAAACAAATATCAAGTATAACCATGACATTGTCAGTGGAAGAAACAATAACAAATAAACGCGTCCACGACATCCACACGCGTAAGGCACGCTGATATTTTTCGCACACAAAACAAATAATTATATTGCGAAACAAAAACAGGATATTTGGGTTAAGAGATGCTGGTAGATAATTGTCTTTTCCCGCGGGTAATTTATTGATAGCGGTATGCAGGCAATGCGTTGTGGCAGGATAATTTCCAAAAGAGGGAAAGAAGTTGTCCACCATTTTTGTAAAAAAAAAAAAAAAGTTAAGGGCTTGTTTATTTATTTATTTATTTATTAGTCTTTCGCCAATTCGCTGAAGTTCTTGGCGTGTGGTCGCACAGTGTCGGCAAAAGCCGTCTTGGCTTTCGGAGAATGGAAACTGGAGAAACAGAGCTGTCAGTCACAATAACATCTCAAATTAATGGCAAAGCAAACCGTTTATAAAAACACAATGAAGATAGGTATTTTTTTTAAAAAAAAGTTTTCTTATAAAGCAAATAGAATGGATAAAAAGAAAAAGAAATGAATAAAGAAACGCCTAACGATTATAGGTGCACAGAATTTATAAGCTGATTTCAGATTATTATTATCATTATTATCATTATTATTATCATTATTATTATTATCATTATTATCATTACTATTATTATTATCATTATTAATATCATTACTATTATTATTTTTATTATCTTTACTGTTATTATTATTATCATTATTATTATTATCATTACTGTTATAATTATCATTATTATCATTACTATTATTATTATTGTCATCATTATTATTATCATTACTAATATTATTAGCATTATTATTATAATTATTATTGTTATTATTATCATTATTATCATTACTATTATTATTATAATTGCTATTTTCATTACTATTATTATTATCATTATTATTATTAATATTATTAGCATTATTATTATCATTATTATTATTATCATTACTATTATTATCATTACTATTATTATTATCATTATTATTATTATTATCATTGTTATTATCATTATTATTATCTTTACTATTATTATTACCATCATTATTATTATTATTAGCATTATTATCATTATTATTATTATTGTTATTATTATTATCATCATTATTATTATCATTATTAATATTATTATCATTATTATTATTATTATCATTATTATTATTGTTGGTGGTGGTGTTATTGTTGGTGTTGATATTGTTGTTGCGTGCTCCTTGAGTTTTCACACCACTAATTTTGTGCGGCTGTCACAAGAAATGAAGTGACAAGTTTTCACCCTACACAAGGCACTTTCCTAAGTATCTCAGCTGATTTTTTCATCGCCTAGACGGGGAGAATGTCTCAAACCGGGTTACCTGTACCCCACCCCACCCCCGGCCACACACTTTTCTATATCTTTTTTCTATATCTGCCCTCCCCCCTCACCCATTGATAATCTACTCATTCGGAATCCATTTCCTATTAATCCTAGATCTCTTTCGGACGATATACTTTAATTTGTAAAATTTTTTTTAATGGCTCAATCGTTAAAAATCTTCTCCCCTCTGAAAGCTTTGGCGTTCGACGGCGAAATTGGATTCATTTGTATCTAAAAATGTTTGAAGTCTCTTTTGAACTTTCCACTGGGAACAAGGTTTTCTTCAGTAAAAGCGCGTATATGGTATATGACTATTTTCGTACTTTCGTTGTTAACTTGTTGCATTCATTTATTATATGAATCATAGCTTCGTCTCTAGCAATCTGCATGTGCTACTTACCTGTAATGGGGAATCAATAAACGTCTTCTTTAAAGGTTATGTCGATAAATATAAATACGTTTGACACATATAGTTATTAGTAGCATAGTAGTGTTAGTAGTAGTAGTAGTAGTAGTAGTATCAGTGAGGCTCCGAAAGTTGGAGCTGCTCAAAGCTATTCTTTCTAGCCTTGACAGATTTTCAAAAACATTTATGTCGCCTTGTAGGTGATGAATCATTTTCCAGCCTGAAACCCCCGTTCACACAGACGCAACGTCGCAAGCCTATCTCTACTCTATTGCTATTTCTATGGAAACGATTCTGACGAGCTCTATTCTCTAATCCCACTACCCGAAACCTTTACTGCAGAGTAGATCGCTAAACAATATCCCTCGCCGATGTTCTCCCTTTTCTTAAACAGACCAACGCGCTAACCATTAAGCCATCTTGAGACATCCGTTTGTTTAACCAGTCTATCTCGGGAACTGAAACGACCAGTCGAATAAGAAATAATATATAAGCGTAAACCAGTAGCAGAGTTATTGTTGTACAACTATTTATTAAATCTACCTTCGTCTAATAAGAAATAGTAGACCACACAGTGAGAATCGAATTCGCACAACTAGCAGTCAGTTCTGTGAGACAACCTTGCCGACCATCCGGTTACAGTAAGTATTCAAGTATAAAGTGCATATATATATATATATATATATATACTCACAGACGCGCCGTCGCCTCTCTCTGTCTTTTCTACAAATACTTTCATGGTAACTGCTCTGATGAGCTGCTTTCACTGGTTCCCAGACTCCATGAATCCAAGCGCCCTACGAGGCTGGCATCCCGCTCCCACCCTTACACCGTAGAAACTTTCAAATGTAGCCGTCTCTTCTACTCCAATAGCTTCATACCTCGCACCTCTCGCCAGTGGAACCCCCTCCCTAATTACTGCTTCTCTGAAGGCTATAATCTCCAACTATTCAAATGTAATGTCAATCGACATCTCCAGTTACCTTGATCTACCCACTATCCTTCTCCTTATCCTTTCTCCTATCACTCCTATCTGCTCTCGCTCCAAATCTTCCGCAACCCCCTGCATCCTAGTGGCTTCACGACTTGCTTGGGGCGTAATGCTTAATATATATATATATATATATATATATATATATATATATATATATATATGGTCCCTTTCGTGGGTAGAGTACTTATTGAAGAAAGTGAATCTGCTGGCTGACTACTGCTGATGATGATTAATGCTAAGCTCTTCGCTATTATCTGAGCCCTCTTGTAGCCGGTAATGCATATATCTTGTATATAATGTGTTAAAAATTCCTTTTCTTCCAAGGGTACGCTGATAGCCTAGGGGATGACACTCTCCGACTGAGGCTTAACTACATTGTTTCGACCCCGACTTGAAGCAATCGCATATTTAGCGACACTGATGAACTGTGACTGTGATATATCGAAACTGTCTGTGGATGACTATATATATATATATATATATATATATATATATATACACATAGTGCAGCTTACGAACTGGCAAATATGAAACTTTAAGCTGCAGTACAAATGTAGGTATATGTGTATTTATTAATATATACTTTGTAACTCTGTATAACTACGTTGAGCACTGTTTCGTTTCCACCATAAATTAAATAAAATAAATATTTATTTGCTTATCTGCGTATGTACGCTATTGCAGGCATATACAGTTGCTAATATCTCGTTATTTTGTTTATATTTACAGTGATATATATATATATATATATATATATATATATATATATATATATATATATATATATATAAAGACATTTTTATGTTTATACATTCTTTTTATAGATACAAATATTTAAGTAATTCTTTTTATAGATACAAATATTTAAGTTTATAATAAACAGTATTAAACAACATTTACCGGCCTGAATGTCCGAGAAATTTTCATAGAAAATATTCGTCCTCCGAATACGGAATAGTCATATAGCCTGACGTGCCTTTAACCGATTGGGCTGGCGAATCATATATGTGTTGTTCTTGTCCTAAGTATTATCGTTCATTACCAACCTTCGTGTAATTATTCTATTCAGTAACCTTTCCCAAGTTTACAACAATAGTCTAGCCGATCTCTATAAAAAACATAATTCAGTATACATGTATGTGTGTATGTGTGTGTGTGTGAGAAAGAGATAGTACAGAGTGTGTCATGTATTTGGGCTAGTCTTCAGGCATGTTTATCTAAAAATAAATGTTTTAATTTACCTTCTATTCCGGCTTAAGGCAGCCGGATGTCTAGCCACACTCATGAGCTGTGAAACAGCGAAACAGTCTGTCTGTGGATGACTATATATATATATATATATATATATATATATATATATTATGAAATGTACAAAGTCCGACAATTATTTTGAGACATTTTATGTTTATACATTCTTTTTATAGATACAAATATTTAAGTAAATGCTCTGTTTATAATAAACAGTATTAAACAACATTTACCGGCCTGAATGTCCGAAAAATTTTCATAGAAAATATTCGTCCTCCGAATACGGAACAGTCATATAGCCTGACGTGCCTTTAACCGATTGGGCCACAGAGGAGCGTTCGCTTAGCAAGGTCGATTTTACTGTCTTTAAACTACAATCTTATATATATATATATATATATATATATAGTTGTAGAGAGGATAAAATGAAATGGTCAAATATAAGAAGGCGTGTACGCATGTGCTGGTGTGCATACGCAGGCAAGCAAATAAATAATCGTTAAATTTATGCACGAGGTGTAAACTTAATAGTGCTCAACATGGTTATACAGAGCGAAGATATGTATTAATTTGTACATATACGCATACCTACGTTTTTGACGTGCGACTATAGTTTCGCTGGATGGTGTTCCCACTTCAATAGATAGATAGATAGATAGATAGATAGATAGATAGATATAAATATGGAAAGATTGGTAAAAAAATGAAATATATTTTATTTAATTAAAACAGATTTAATAATCGAAGCATGCAAAGATACATAGCAACATAAACGCTCCGAATTCCAGATCTCGTGATATTGCATCTTTTAATGAGAACATGCACGGTCGCCTCATCGAAGCTTGGTTGCTTTCTTAATTATGTACGGATTTCTTTTTTTGTCTCATCATCTTTTTCAGAATACTTGACGGACTCTTCTTCCTGAAAGAGTATGTCTGACTTCTGTTATTCCACTTTGCAGAGCTCTTTGAGTAGCAAAAAAAAAAAAAAAAAAAACAAAACTGCGTTCAACTGCTGGCACTACCATTGTTCATTTGAAGTTTTTCCCAATTGTTTTGCAATTGTGATTCTTCTGTTACGTTAATAAGAATGTCAATATATTTGATCTTACCTACATTCAAATCAGCAGCGCCTTACCACTACGAATCTGTTACTATTTCTCTTTTCTCTTTCACTCTACTGACCCATCTCTTTACCGAATTTACATCAACTGTAAGCACTAAACTCCTGAGAAGGTCTCCGTTACATTATCCTTCCAAAAGCATAAATCCTGACAGTTCATTACTTTCTACGTATGTCCAAGGTAGTGTTGCTCAACCGGTGTTCCCAGGAACCTTAGGGTTCCTTAAGAAGGATTTCCGTGAAAAACAGTGATAAATAATCTAATGCATTTCTGAAGAATTTATTTGTAATTTCATATTCGTAATTTTACTATACATGTACGGCATATTGTTGGAAAATTCTTGGTTGTTATAATAATTGTCTCGAACTCTTATATTATTTAAAATTATTTCATAATTTTTATGCCGGGGTTTCGCTGAGACATGGAAACTATTTCACTGGTGTTAAATAACAATTTAGCAGACTTATTTTTTATGGGAAGTGTATCGCTATTCAGACTTTCTGAGGCCAGATGTAAGACAAAACAAGGAAGTCGATTTTGACTGGCACAACGATCTTGAGAACGACAGATAGAGAAAGGTTTTTCAGAGAGTTGTTTCTGAACCGTCAAACAATGTAGACGTGGTCTCTTTTGTGTCTGAAACGGCTCCCCAGTGAGGGAGTGAGCTACCCCATTGTATATTTAGAAGATGTATACGTCGACGTTAATAAACTAGCTAAGTTAAGATTAAATGTAGGCACTAAACTCCTGAGAATGTCTGCGCTACCTTTTCCTTCCAAAAGGATACCCATTACTTTTTCGGATTGAGGAATCGGAGAGGCGAGTTCGAATTCCAGTCGAATCCATAACATTAACTTAGATGCTAATACTCTTGGGGAAGGTATGAATCCTCTTCTTCTCTCCCACCCCCAGCTATGGGTAAATAGACCAGGTTCTATAGCCTTGGATAACAACCGGTCTATCCCAGAAAGAAATGTCAACATACTGTGGGAAAAAATCTGCCTCGTCATTCATGTATCGAAAGATACATGATGGCCTAAGCGCGTATCACGCATGGCACATAACTGACTGAATTTAAGATTCTCTGTGTTGAAGTTCTTTTATCTGTTAACTCAAAACGACTGGCGACCAGCGTCCGAGAGAGAAGAATGCAACTTTATTATCGAATGGAGACCGTCGACCAAACCTCCCACCACGATCACCACGAAAAACGGGGGCCATACAACAAATGATTCCACAAGTGTTAAGAAGGTTGAGAGACACTAGTCCAGATGGATAGTAATTTTGAATGAGGATTTTAAGTGCCTTGTCCTTTTTAGACGAAAGTCAACATGGTCCTCTAAAGAATCCTTTTCTTTCTCATTTGTGTATTATCTTAACTTTTTTGGAAAGATAGTGACGTGGTTTTCTATTGCCTTCACCGGTGTTTCGAATTCAGAGTAGTTCTTTCTCCTAGACTGGCTGGTATCCAAGTTAAGGTGGTCTAGTCTTCTCTACTACTTACCGCATAGCTGGCTGGCGACTATGAACTCAAAAAGCCTTTAAAAAGACCGGAATATGAATAGGACTTACTATTTCGTTTCGGTGCTGTAACCGTTACATTAAACAATGGAAAAAGAGATGGTAACTCAAAAAATCCTTTTGGGTTTTAGACATTTTATAGCTAAAAATACACCGGGTATTCTGACTCATACTTTGAAAATTGCATTAGAACAAGGACTACTTTTTGACCGACTTTCGTATAAATAACAAATCTCTGTATAAAGTCCATTGCTTCCCTCTATTGACAGAAATGAAATCTATTCAAAATATATAGATAAGAAATGAATATTTCTTATGTAGGTACAATTGTATTGTATCATTTCGTATTGTAATCTATGCTGTACGCTTTAATTGAAAAAGGGAAAATGTCAGCAGAGTGCGAAAGTTTAGCCTTAAAAAAAAAAGCTGGGGTTCGAATTGCTTTTGGAAAACTTCTGTTTCACCGGCTGGTCGTGTAAGGCAAATATTGTATTAAACATTTTAAATTGTCTTGGCATAACTATCGGCCTTCTCGAGTGTCGGGTTCTCATTAGGGTACTGTGAGAATTATCGGATTGGGCCGCTGTCTCGTTCTCTCGCATGGCGCCCACACACTGAGATAGTGACAGTCACTGGGTATGTATATAAGCTTCGCCGCCATCTTCGTTTCATAGGCGTTTTCAGATTGCCCCGACCCGTCTACTTTCGCTCCCCATTATTGAAATAATATCCACTTCATTATGCCAGACGAAGACTGGACACAACATTTCTTTAGTTTCTCCTCAACTCACACATATTAACACAACACAAACCAATATGTGCGCACATGTATTTATTTATTTAAATGAATGTAATTGTTTTATATATGCCTATAAGCATTCACTCACTCATAAGTAACCGCTAAATCTATAAGTATATATATATATATATATAAATATATATATATATATGTGTGTGTGTGTGTGTGTGTAAATGAGTGTTTAAGCATACATTTAACTAATGTGCATTTACGTAGCAGACCTTTGTTAATGCATGTTTTATTAAAGGCTTCATAAAAATAATGTGTTCTTTTTTATTTTATTTTATTTTCACTAAATATTGCTTTAAACTATGAATAAATATGGGTCAGTATTTAGTGCTTGTCAGATTGGTTGTGGGAAGATGAAATAAAACCAATAAAATAATAATAAAGAATAAAAAAAATCAATAAATTAATTTCCCCATATTGCAAGTTATAAAGAAACCGGAAAGGGCTTCTGGTAACGTGTGCGATTTTATGACCTCACTTCCGGAAAGGACAGAATCTTTCTCTTTCCATTTTCCAAGGATATCGTTGAGACGTGTTTTCAGCAGACCTATACATGTAGTAGAGATTCAGCCATCCCAACTCAGCGCGTAGCTGACTTGATCTCGACCATTTTTATCCTTTCTTAACCTTACCTCCCATAAATTATTTCGGACCCCCCACAAACAAAAGAAATTGAAATGGACATACTCACAAGACATTTAACTTCTGTAGCAGAAGTTTTTTGCATGCTTATTGTTATATACCGTACATATGAACACTAATGGGTATGTCCCAATCCTCATAAATGCGTTGGACACTACTGTAACTGGCGGTAATATACTAACAGCAGTGGTTTACCTATTTCACGCCGCTGGCGAGTATTGTATTTTGTTGATGTTATAAATATTACCATTTCGTCTCCAACCCCTATTTTGGTTATTTCTCAGTCCGCAACCCTTTCTAAATTACAACAGACAGACAGATAGATAGATAGATAGATAGATAGATAGATAGTGTTATTTACCGTACTTATGAACACTAATGGGTATGTCCCAATCCTCATAAATACATTGTACACTATTGTAAGTGGGGTTAATATGCTGTCTAAGTAGTCCACCCCTAGCAGTGGTTTACCTACTTCACACCGCTGGCAAGTATTGTATTTTGTTGATGTCATAATGATTACCATTTCATTTCCAAACTCCATTTTGGTTATTCCTCATTCAGTAACCCTCTCTCGGTTACAAGACTTATTCTACACTTTCTTCGTTTATTATTAAACACGCACCTTCACTTGAATGATACAGACAAAACCCACAATCTTGTTAACTTCTACAGGTTTGACGGTCTACGTGTTTCAGTCATTATCAAGATCCAAGTCCTTGAAAGCAACAGAAAACTCAAACTATGATTACAGATATTTTTTTATTTAGTTTTTTTTACATTTCGACATTATGGTGTCCGTATGTCAACATGATGTCACGCACGATGCACTACTCAATTGTTCGAAGTTAATTTATCGGGGAATTGATACTAAAGCATTTTTAACTAATGGTGGCTTCGCCTGATAAACAGATATATTAGCGTGACACTTTGAGAACTGAACACATTAATACAGGCTTAAAAGACAAGCTCGTTAACCATCATACTACGTAAATAAAAATATTTTTCATTATACACATCTATATGAAAAAAAAAAAGATATATACATTTGTATTTACCGGGAACAATTTTATAGAAAACTACTATGACAAAGTGGAAAAAGTTTTCGCGTGATACGTTTCGTTCATTAGAACATCATCGGTCTAAAATGATGTTTACGTTGATGCTATTACACATGCGTATGAAGGAGAGGGGGCGATAAAAATACAAATTTAATTTAAGAAAAATGTTTTGTATATATAGTTGTTGTAGCATACCTACGGACGATAATGCGTATGTCCCCATCCAAATAAATACAGTAGTAAATACTGTATGTTGGTCTGCAATTAGAGATTCGTCTCCAGCTGTGCTAGTGGAAATTTCTGCCTTCGGGCAGAGAGGAACCCAGACGAGGCTATGCCGAAGGGCAGAGTCTCGTCTGGGGAGGTAGACAGGTACCCGACCCCGTTTTTTTACGGGGTCTACGGGGAATTTTTGCCCGAGCCTACGGACTCGGAAACCCCACATCTGACCGCGAGGGGTGGTTAGCAAATATCTTGCAGTTGGAGATCGTCTCCAGCTGTGCTCGCCAAACTCTTTGCCTCTGGGCAGAGAGGATCCCCAAACGAGTCTATGTCAACGGACAGAGTCTCGTCTCCGGAAACAGATATCCGGCCCCGTTTTATAAGTTTTGGTCGAGCCTACGGGCTCGGATATCCCAGATTAAATTTAGCCTTGTGCCACATCTGACCGCGTGAGGCGGTTCGTAGATATGCTGCAGTTGGGGATTTCACTTGACTCATTTCTAGCAGTTGACTACTACTTCTACGTGCCGCTGACGAATCTTATATGTGTTGTTCTTGTTCTAAGTATTATCGTTCATTACCAACCTTCGTGTGATTATTCTATTCAGTAACCTTTCCCTAGGTTACAACAATAGTCTAGCCGATCTCTATAAAAAAACAAAAACATAATTCAATATACATGTATGTGTGTAAGTGTGTGTGTGAGAAAGAGAGAGCACAGAGTGTATTTGGGTAAATCTTCAGACATGCTTATCTAAAAATAAATACGTTTTAATGCACTTTCGATCCCGGCTTAAGGCAGCCGGATGTCTAGCCACACTCATGAGCTGTGGAACAGTCTGTCTGTGGATGACTACATATATATATATATATATATATATATATATATATATATATATATATATTAAAGAATAATCACACATAGAATTAATCAGAAGTATTAATGCGATTATTGGCGACATCCATCGCTAGAAAACATAATATATGCATTAAAATCCTGTTCATCCATAGTGCGAGTTTTGATCCTTGACGAAAAACTTGTTGTCTGTAGTTTTTCAGTTTATTTGATGTTAAAATGCTAGTACTTACGGATAGACTTCCATCCATCATCAGGCATGTGTTTTTTTTCCTTATAAAATCAAAAACTTGAGACGATATACTTGTATGTCGACCGAAAGATGTTTTTTGAATGTCTGCTATTATTGACGGTTGTGTAAGATCTCGGAACGTGCAAAGACGCAACGCTAAGTTTTTCAAAATTTTTTAAGTGAGAATTTTATTTAAATATTTCTTGTGATGTGTTAAATCCACGTATTCTATTTTTACAAGTGTATTCAGTTTTTATGTCATGAACTAAGTATATAGTTCAATGATATAGTGTAATATCTTAGTAGTAGTTTTTTTATAGGAATTTTTATTAAAAACTATCGATCCTACTACTAAGACAAAAACTCGCACTATGGATGAACAGGGTTTTAATGCATATATTATGTTTTCTAGCGATGGATGTCGCCAATAATCGCATTAATACTTCTGATTAATTCTATGTGTGATTATTCTTTATATATATATATATATATATATATATATATATATATATAAAAATAAATAAATAAAATGAAAGTCCGACAATTATTTTAAGACATTTTTATGTTTATACATTCTTATTATAGATACAAATATTTAAGTAAATGCTCTGTTTATAATAAACAATATTTACCGGCCTGAAAGTCCGAGAAATTTTCACAGAAAATATTCGTCCTCCGACAGGATTCGAACCTGTATCCTATACAGAACCGTCATTTAGCTTGACGTGCCTTTAACCGATTTGGCCACAGAGGAGCGTTCGGATAGCAAGGTTGAATTCACTGTATTTGAACTTTAATCTTCTATGAATCAGAGGAACATCGTATTCACCGTGTGAACCTTCGATGTCTATTTTCTGCTATGCAACTAATGTGCCAGCAGGTTCTGATAAACGGATGTCTCATAAATAAAATAAGGGAAATAAAATACTCAATTTTCCCTCTCTTTATTTAGTAATCGAATCACATTTTGTTCTGTCGCTTCTACTGATACAATCTTGCATCCCTATCTTTTGTTTAGGCTTTGTCACTGCATTGTTTATATCGGCAGAGGAACCTCTGAAGAGAGAGAGATGTGTTTATACGATGGAGCGCCAAGCACTTATCTACAGAACAACGTGTGAGCAACTTATCCGTAAACTGACAGGTATCTGTACCCTCAGTTTCTTCGCTATTATCTCCACCTTTTTGTCTTCATTCTATTTCTCTCAAGCGCATTTTTATCTTTTCTTTCTTTTATTTATATTAATAATGCCACTTTTCTTCTTCTTCTTCTTCTTCTTCTTCTTCTTCTTCTTCTTCTTTCGTTCTTCATTTAATTTATACTCCGTCCTTTTTACTCCATTTGACATTCTTTTTATTCTTATGTTTTTACTTCGTTCCTTTTCTTATTGGTTCGCTATTGCTCATCATTTTTTCCTTTATGTTTCATCTCATCATTCTTTCTACTTCTTCTAGTTATTCTTCTCCTTTTCCTCTTCTTCTTCTTCTTCTTCTTCTTCTTCTTCTTCTTCTTCTTCTTCTTCTTCTTCTTCTTCTTCTTCTTCTTCTTCTTCTTCTTCTATTTCTTCTTCTTCTTTTTCTTCTTCTTCTTCTTCTTCGTCTTCTTCTTCTTCTTCTTCTTCTTCTATTTCTTCTTCTTCTTCTTCTTCTTCTTCTTCTTCTTCTATTTCTTCTTCTTCTTCTTCTTCTTCGTCTTCTTCTTCTTCTTCTATTTCTTCTTCTTCTTCGTCTTCTTCTTCTTCTTCTTCTATTTCTATTTCTTCTTCTTCTTCTTCTTCTTCTTCGTCTTCTTCTTCTTCCTTTTCTTATTCTTCTTCATTCGTTTTTATTTTTCTACTTATTTCTGTATTTTTAATTTTTTTTTCACTCTTTTCATTGTCCTTTTACATATTTTATTGTCCACCGCCCTCTTTCTTTGTTCGTCTCTGTTTCTTTGGCTTTTTTTCTCCCTTCATTCCGCTCTTTCTTTCTTCCGCTTTTTTTATCGCCATCCTTGTCTTTTTTTCCCTCTTTCCCACTCTTCAAACTCTCGTGTACTATTTACAGGCGAGGACGAGACTCGGCGAGTTTTTGTAACAATACCCGTCTTCTATTATTCACACCCAGAAAATCTAGGCAAAACATTAAGTCAAATGTATACAAAAAAGAAAGGTAAAAATGCAGAACATTTTTTTTAAATGCGTTAAATCTTTTACGCTATTTGTAATGGATCAATTTACAAGCAGATTGATAAGTCCGATAAACAAATACCATGGCTTTTTAGACTTAGAAATAGATAAGAGAGATTCCGAAAGCACCAGTTTCGGTAAGCAACATCGATTCTGCTCAGTATATAAATGGATAACTGGTTAGTAAACAATTTGTTACCTTCTGTGAAACTAAACAAAGCTTCGAAAACGGAGATACAATTTTATCGGGTTTATACCTTTAAGAAAAGGCGTTTGAATTTTCTAGAGCTCATAATTAAGAAAGAAGGCTTGGAAAACTTGATACTCACAGGACAGAATTGAGGGCAGAGGAGACAGTTTAAAAAAACGCATAACTTACCTAGCGAGCTTGAGTCAATGGATAGCGAAAATGTGTTTGGGAGAGATTAAAGAGACAAAAATTTATTGAGAGTTACAAAGAACAGGCAGTTGTGGAGAGCCATGATCGTCAACGTCCTGACACGACACAAAGAAAAAGAAGAAGACTATAACTGTATACTATTAGGTTACTGAGCTAGTGTAGCAGAATAATTGGTAGTTAATTTATATTCCACTATTAATGATTTTAACAATTTAAATGAAATTTACGGGCGATTACAATTTAACCTTGCATGCCACAGTGGCGTAGTACTCTGGGAACTTCAGCATGGTATAATGGTTAGCAAGCTTGTCTCTTTAGATCAATTACGACTTACTATTGAGTTCGATCCTCACTGGGTACTCTAGACTTTCTGTCAAATGCTACATCTAAGCTACTCTTAGGAAATCACCACAGTGGTGTAGAATTCTTTCGTTCAAAAACACGAGTACGCTTTAGAATATTACGGTACTGAAAAGGGGTTCCATAAATTGTAATGATTGGTAATTTATTAAAATCTTTGGGAAGTGGGTTGTATCGAACATTTCTATAGTATCTCCTATGAGATCTGGAATACCATACCATAGAAAGGTAACTTTTTTATATTATTTTTCACCCATTACAAGGTCCAAGTGCCACTCAAGGCAAAGGGATACTAAATGAGGTTGTAATGGCGTACATGCTTAGGTAAGAGTTTCATATTAACGAAGTATGTAAGATAGATGACCCTAGACATGAAGCAGGTTAACATAATAGCGGTCGAGGAAGCATTCTCTCGGGGGAAGAATCTGCCTCCTTACCAATAGAATAGGTAGAGGTTGAAAATGAGTCGACTTTGTATACGTGGCAAGACGAGTCCTAGGGGTGAAGGTTTGAGCTAGTGGAAGTAAGGAATGCAGCTCGTCTGAACATCTGCCATGTAAGTAGCGATAGGCTAGCAACGTTTCTTCTGTGGGAAAGAATCTCTAGGCTGGAAAATAATTAATCATCCACGTAAATGCGTTAGAACTCTGTCAAGTTTGGCCTCCAATCCAGATATGACAGCAATTCTCCATTTCTGGTCTGATCAGATTCTCGTAAAGATCGCGAAGGAAAGGAGGAGTAAGATACTTTCTGGAACGGTACAAAAAAAAAATGTTTTCTTTCCACCATCTTTAGGGATTGATCCTACATTTGAGTTTTACTTGTGAGCTAGAGTAAGCTTGAGTCCCAATCGAGGTTTCAAGAAATGTGCCTCACTGAGATCACAACCGTTCATCATGATTCGGGGTGTTCTCTGTGAGGATAAAAACTTACTATTTTGATTTTGAAGCTATTAGAGGTTAAAGACCAGCTTTTGCACCACTGAGCTGAACGAGCTTCGACAAATGATAAATGCACTGCCAGGCTGTGGTCATCTAGTTGATTTTTTTGTCGTTGTTTAACAGCATATCAACCATTTGCAGATTATTTAATACCGAAATCTAAATACTTTGTACAAGATTTTATTTTATTTTTAGAAGTAATAATGGTTTAGTGACACGTCTTATTAATTAACCCATATCTGGGGGAAGAATAGGTGGATTCGTACCTTTCCCAAAGGTACTTGCGCTTAAGTGACCATAAGAAACCCAACTGGAATTGTAACTCCGGTCTCCGATTAACAATTCCGAGTCATTGCACCACCCACACACCCAAACTTACAGCACCTGGTACTCCTAAGCGGTTATCCATCTAGGTACAAACAAGGCTTGAAGTTGCTAAACTTTGGTGTTCGTACGGGGGCCGGTGTTAGAACGTGATATGGTCGCAAGCATGAGGCCATTTAGATTTTTGGAGGTGCACTCATAAAGCGTCTCATAAAGCCTTATCCGATGATGGGATAATCTCAGTGTCATTTATAATTGAATAGATGTCACTTACGGTTTGCCGCTATTGAGTATCTTGATTGTCATTTTCCAGATCTCTCGGGGACCAAGTCATTTGTTTTATCTTTGAAATCCACACCCAGGACTATCTTGACTCTGAAGCATCAAGCTTCAGTCGGGTGGGGCAGGCACTGTGACATGCTCGCTCGATAGGAAAGACTAAAGAGCCCATTGGGAGAAGTAGGGTTACAAAGACTTCTCGTAAATGAGCTGATAAATCTTAATCCCATTTCATATAGAGTTACTGTAAGATTATAGAACGGAGATGATATCTAGTAGGAGATTATGGGTGACCATCTATCAACAACACGGTCCCAACTAGTCGGGTGAATTTGTAAAGTTTTAAATTAGTTAAAGTTTAAAAGGCTTCTCAGTCAGTTAAGGGTTATAGGCGATAAACGCTTGAGCGATTATGTTTCTTGCCATTCGCAACTGACTAGGCAGAAGATGTTCCCGCAGAAAGTTGCCGTTCTTTTCTGCAATAGCCTGTTTGCCACCCAAGGCTATAGAACCCAGTCTGTCCTGCTATTCGACCGATAACTGGTGAGAGAAGAGGTGGATTCATATCTTCTCCAATGGTATTTGCAAGTAAATGAATATAATGAACCCGACTGAATATTGAACTTGGCTTTTCGATTTTTCTTTCTGAACACATATCTATTACATTGCAACCAAAGGGATTCTAAGTCAGTTATGTGCCATGCGTGATACACGCTTAGGCAATCATGTATATTTCGATACATGACTGATGAGGCAGATTTTTTTTTCCCGCAGTAGGTTGGCATTTCTTTCTGCGGTAGACCAGTTGCCATCCAAGGCTACAGAACCCGGTCTGTCCTGCTATTTACCAATAGCTGGAGGCAAGGGAAGAAGAGGATTCATACCTTTCCCAAGGGTATTAGCAAGTAAGTGAATGTAATGGATTCGAATGGAATTCGAATGGCAAACTAACTTACAATTAGCAACGGAACAGCAAAATATATAACAATTTTTGTGCTAAGATAGAGAAGAACAGCAAAATTGCAGATAATTCAGCTTTTTTTTTTCTTTTCTTTTTTTTAAGCGTTTCACCACAAGCAAGGCGGGAAGCCACTAGAACGCAAGGGTTTACAGAAGATTTGGAGCAAGATCAGATAGGAGTGATATAGGAAAGGATGAGGAGAAGGATAGTGGATAGATCAAGGCAACTGGAGATGTCGATTGACATTACATTTGAATAGTTGGAGATTATAGTTCTCAGGGAAACTGGAATGGGGAAGGGAGTTCCACAGGCGAGAGGTGCGAGACATGAAGCTATTGGAGTAGAAGAGACGGCTATATTTAATAGTTTCGACAGTGAAAGGGTGAGAGCGGGATGCCAGCCTCGTAGGGCGCTTGAATTCATGAAGTCTGGGAACCAGCGAATGCAGCTCCTCGGAGCAATTGTCATGAAAGTATTTGTAAAAAAGACAGAGAGAGGCGACGGTGCGTCTGTGAGAGAGCGACTGTAGACGAGATGCCAGAACAGGGCCAATTATATTGCATATCCGCCCCTGGAGCCTATCAAGAACCCCGAGGCAAACAGAAGGGGCTCCAGACCATATATGGCAGCAATACTCCATGTTAGGATGAATTGTTGATTTGTAGATCTGAAGGATCGATTCCAGGGAGAAAACTTTCCTGGCGCGGCACAGAGAGCCAACTTGCGGTGGACGAAGCAATTGACTCAATGTATTTGTTCCATCTCAGGTCAGCAGTCAACGTGAGACCGAGCAGCCGCAGAGAGGTGCTCTTGAGAAGTTGAGCGTCAGACATTCTAATGGAGGGCAGGGAAGAATCTCTGTGGTCATTTATAGAGAGCAGTTTTGTTTTTGAGGTATTAAAGTTGACCAGCCAATTCCTGCCCCAGTTCACAACTGATTGGAGGTTCTTTCCGAGACACACAGTCAGTTTAGTTTTTTCAGCGACACATTTGTTTTTGAGGCAGGAGTAAATTGTGGTGTCATCCGCGTAGATGCCAACTTGGGAATTTATGGCGTCAGGAAGGAATGTCATTTATGTAGATAAAGAATAGAGTGGGGCCTAGGATGGAGCCTTGAGGAACACCTGCGTTCAAGGGATAGGAACTGGAGGAGAATCCGTTGAGAACGACCTTCAATTCACGGTTTGACAGGAATGATTGTATTAAGTCAAACAATCGACCCGTAATGCCATAACCGTGGAGCTTGTGAAGAAGGCCGACATGCCAAACCCTATCAAACGCTTTAGAGATGTCTAGGGCCACGGCACGAGCTTCCCCGTTATATTAAGGTTTATCATGTACAAATCCCAGGAGACACTCGAGGTAGAGGGTTAGAGTAAAAGGCAATTCCTAGGAGATGAAGATAACTGTTAACCCTAGACTTGAACAGGTTAATAATGTATTGATTGGGAGAAGCATCCTCTTGGGAGTCGGTTCCACAGAGCAATATTTCGCGAGAAGAAGATGTTCGAGTAGAACTTACTTATCACCGGTGAAATATGAAGGGAATGAGGATCGTTTGCTACAATGTAAGCGGCATGGCGGGTTTTAGCTGCCAGTACTCTTCACAGGTTTCTTACTGATATTAATGATGCCATCGTTTGGATGGGCTCCATTCTTCTCCAAAATTTCTTATCTGTTTTTTTCTTCAGGATTATTCCTGTATTGATGAATACATTCGACAGCTACATCATTTGTTTCAATTCTCTTGCAAGTTCTAGCATTTAGCCAGTAGCCATGTTTAGGCGGGACATTAGCCTATAGGATCAAAAACGTTTTTTTTTTGTCTTTTGTTGTTGTTGTTTTTTTTTTAATTTGCTGATATAGTAATTATGCGTTAAATCCCTGGGTTGGCTCGTATAAACACAGACTTAATGGACAGAGAGCTAGCGATAACAGTCGACCCTCGCAGATTAAATAATGACTTCACTTTGAAATTCCTTGAAGTCTTATCAGATCGATAGACACAGAAGGGTTGTGATAACAAGAAAAAAGAAAAAGACATTAGACTGTCAATAATGTTAATAATGATAAGTTCATGTCAGACAGCAATATTTTTACACTTTCTGTGCAAGTCTTTTTTAATCATTTCATCCAAAGCAAGGCAATAAATCCACTAAGACACAAGGGGTTACTGAGCGTGAAATAACAAGAAAAAGAAAAAAAACTTTAAACTAAGGCATCGAGAACAATAAAAGAGGAATCAAGAAGACAGTAGGTAACGACTGACAATGTAATTAATTTTTTTAAGATCAAAATTGACTGGAAAACATGAAGCCGGAACAGATTTCCACAAGCGAGAAGTACGAGAGAAGACACTGTTAGCATAGAACTTACGGTTTCATCTAATCTATTCAACTGTCAAATGATGAAAGAAACGTTATCACCAATCTAGTACTGCGCTTAAATTCACAAACTCTAGGTAACATGAAAGTATTTACAGAAAACGCACAGGGAAGCTACATTACGGCTGTTGGAAAGTGACTGAAATGGAGACACAATGTCATGACCAGTAATGATTCTTCTTTGGATTTTATCAAGAATCTCTAAATATATAGCAAGAGCACCAGATCATATGTGGCAACAATATTCAAAGTATGAACGAATGGTAGACTTATAAATATGTAAGATAGATTCTGGCGTAAAAATTGCCTAGCACAACACAGTGAACAAACTTAATTGGCAGCAAACCTAGCAATTGATTCAATATAATCTTTACACTTTTAGAACTATAATCGTGTATTCTTAAAAAGCCATTACTCTTTTAAAATATGAAGAGGTTTTTTTAAATAATTGGAAGGACAGTTTCGAATGTGTAAGAAACAATATAAATTTTCGATAACGAAAATCTTTAGTAATACATAAATGTGTATATTGTTTTCATATGATTCACTTGATATCAATGTTCCTATAAAGAACTTTATCATCTAGCTTTTGTTATTGATTTTGCTTCTAGCATCGAACTGGGAAACCTTCTTTAACAGCTGATATACGAATTTAGTCGTTTTATACAATTAAACGTCGAAATCATGATAAGCACAACGTGTTCATTTGTATATGTTATATACCGTACGTATAAACACTAATACGTTGAACACTATTGTAAGTCGGGGTAATATGCTAAGTAGTTCACCACTAGCAGTGGTTTATCTATTTCATGCCATGAGTGAGTATTGTATTTTGTTGATGTTATAAAGATTACCATTTCATTTCCAACCTCCGTTTTGGTTATTCCTCATTCAGTAACCTTTTTTAGGTTACACGATTAAACAATAGAAGTTACATTAATAACTGTCGGATTCTTACAATTTTGACTCAAACAACCATAATAGAATTATGTTTTCAAATCTAACACAGCACCGAATTAACTGAGAAATCATTTTTACGCCAGCTCAGTCGTAGTTTATAAATTGATTCAATTAGAACGACGACAACAATGATTATGAGAATGATGGAAAGAAAGGAAATAAAGAGAGAGGATGACTATCCCGATGTTCAGATGGGAACGGGTGCAGACGACAACGATCCCCGATTGCTTAACAAGATTTATTACTTTTACCCTACATACATAAAAACTTTCGACCAAACGACTTGTACTATTGCCGGTTGAAATTTATAACATTTTTCTCTTAAAACATTTTTTCATGAAAATAGGTCTCCTAATTGTACCGAATAACAGAAACCACATACTTAGAGGACTTTCAACAGCGGCAACTACTAAAATGGATAGCACGTCTAAAACGAAGAGAAAATAATGACATAAATGAATTAATTTAAAACGAAAAATAAAAGTTAGAATAACAGTTAAAAGACACCAGTTTACGTTTAGAAAACTCATGCCTGAAAGCATTTGTTGACTTTTGAGTGTTTTTCTAAATTATTTATGTACAGGGTGTCCCTAAAGTCTAAACACAGAAAATCTCGTTAAATACACCAGTTATAATAGCAAAATTGTCCAATTGTTAGATTAAGCTTTGAACCGTTGTATCTTAGAAATGATTAAATATATCTTACTGGAATTCTCCGAGGTTTTTATAATAATATTGGACTCTACTTTGAACAATAAGAATGTATTTAGCTCTAAGTTGAAATGATTTTGTGACCTGCAGATCTAATTTTCTTCTCTATTGCCCCCCCCCCATTTATAAACTTATTCACCATTCTATTGATGGTTCTTGAATGGACTTTGAAGATGGAAGCCAGGGTATGAATGTTAGGACTATTACTGAAGGCCTGAATGATCTTTTTTCCTCTCATCATTGCTCAGTTAAGAAGATATAGTGGGGCTGACACAAAACGATTTTAACCTGTTCTCGGATGCGAGCGGGTGCCGACGGCGACGATCACCGATTGTTTAACAAGATTTATTACTTTTATCCCACTCGCATAAGAACATTCGACCGAACGGCTTGTACTACTGCCGGTTGAAATTTATAATATTTTACTCTTGAAGCATTTTTTTCATGAAAATAGGTTTCCCAAGTTCACTAAGTGTTATAGATCTTTACAGCACTGATAAGGGTTTCCTTACTAACCTTTTATTTGAAGTAATGTGGAATATCAACATCTTGATTATGGCATTATTTTTCTCTTCATGTTTGACGTGCTATCCATTTTAGCAGTTGCCGCTGTTGAAAGTCCTCAAAGGAAATGGTTTCTGTTATTTGGTACAATTTGTTTTTGTAATTCTGTAGTGCCCGTCCGCACAGTTTCTTCTCTCGCACTTCTCGTCTGTGGAACTCCCTTCCATTTGCTTGCTTCCCTGATAACTATAATCTTCAAATATTCAAGTGTAATATCAATCGACATCTTCTGATACATTGATCTTGTTCCCCGTCCTTCTCTGCATCCTTTCATCAAACACACCTCTTTGTACTCTTGTTCTCAATCCTCTGTAACCCCTTGCGTGCTAGTGGCACTCCCGCCTTCATTGGGGTGAACTGCTTAAAAAAAGTACATTACTTTTAATATTTACAAAAATGATTGAGACAATTACTTTTGTGTTAGTGCGTTGAACTTGTCTTCCTTTTTAGGAACCTACAATAATCGCCCACGATGTTCGGGTAGAAACAGACTTGATATCTCGATTCCATCTTCGATATATCCTCGTAGAACTTCTTACGATGCGCGTCGCTCACGGCGCCCAAATCCGTTTGAAAAATCGTGATCAGATTGCAATAAGTGTATTTTGAGATCCGGCAGCCCACTTTTTGATACGCTGTTAGCAGAGTTTTCAGATCTCTGATACCCAAGGAATTTCTGTAGAGCTAAAACGAATGAACCCCATGCTGGCAGCTCGAGTGGTAGATAATATAATATTAATATAATATTTATTGAACTTAAATATGATATGCGTATATCCTAAAGACCTGACGTGCTAGGACCTTTCTGAGAATAGATTTTAGAACTAGTATACTGGATTTAGTTTAAAAGACACGCTTTTATCCCACTAGCAAAATGTTTGTTGCCCAATGCAATTCCCGATTTCAGATTGAATCAAAAGACTTTTTCTTAGCAGGATGTTCAAGATCTGAAAATAGATGATGACTGTCTGGCATATGTGATTAATTTTGAGAGATAACCAAAAAAGAGTTAAAAGTCACATTTACTGTGTCGATGAGTCCCGTTATCATAGAATTGATTTAAAACGAAAATTAAAAGTTAGAATAACAGTTAAAAGAGACCAGTTTGCGTTTAGAAAACTCATGCCTGAAAGTATTTGTTAACTTTTGAGTGCTTTTCTAAATTGTTTATCTAAAGGTTGTCCCTAAAGTCACAGGAAATCTCACTAACAGTACCGGGTGTAACAGCAAAATTATCCAATTGTTAGATTAAATTTTGAACCGTTGTATCTTAAAAATGATTAAAGATGTCTTACTGGAATTCTCCAAGATTTTTATAACACTATGAACTCTACACTATTTACTATTGTCCTCATCTTTGTCGTCATATTTATTACAACGTTTCGGCCGTTGTACGCTCCGGTCTTTTTCAGGTGGTTGGAATGTCCAACTGAACCCTTTATTTCGCTCACTGGGGTAGACTGTTCTAGTTCCACGTACCATGTCTAATGGATGTCAGTTATCAGTTATCTCCTGTTAATTGCCCTCTCCAAGTTCTCCACTGCCTTAACCAGGTATTGAACTCACACTCTTTGGGTCCTGTCACTGGATAAAGGCGTTAGTTAGATCTAGTGAACAGTCCTGAAAAATGTTTTAAATTGTCTCGAAAATTTTTACTATTATAAGCTGTAATATTAAATTTGCTTTTTATTTATTTTAGTGGATTTGGTTAAATTGTTACCATTCCATCATTATGTAAAAATTACTTGCTAAATTCATTTACAATAAGGCTTAAATTGATCGATCGATCGATCGATCTATCTATCTATCTATCTATCTATCTATCTATCTATCTTATTCAGTTCGTTCCTTCCTATTTATCTTACTTTGTACTAATCTATCTCAGTTTGTACCTATCAACCTTTGTATTTCAGTTTATTTGTTCCTTCCTATCTATCTATCTATCTATCTATCTATCTATCTCAGTTTGTTCCTATCTATCTATCTATCTCAGTTCCTTCCTTCTTTACTTCCTTCCTTCCTTCTTTCTTTCTTTCTTTCTTTCCTATCTATCTATCTATCTATCTATCTATCTATCTATCTATCTATCTATCTATCACACACTTCTAATCTATACGCGCATCTTGATAAATGAAAACTGTGTACTGATTTTTTTTTCTAGTAATTCAAATGCTTAATTCAGAAAAAAATTCTCCTCCTTGAAACCATTTCCCACAAATTTGATGCGTCAATATAAGAAATATTTCCGTCGTTTTACGAACAGAAAGTTGTATAACTGGCGTCTTTTGAGGACGTCTTAACTCATTAAACTGAAGGTGAGTTGAACATGCTCAAAAAGCTTAAAATGACTGTCATTTGAGAATTCGAAAAACATGAAAAGTCAAACGTAAGGAAATTAAAGATAATATTACTGGACTAGTTGAATTTTTTGAAGCAAACAAAAGAATGATCAACTTCATACACTAAGGATTACTCTTCTGGATTTAATATCAGAAATTAGTGAGGAAATCCCGCTCAGTGTCATGATATACGATCTTATTCTGCGCATGTGTGTATTTTAATTGTGCATTATTGTATGTAACTTCTCGTCACATTTGTACCAAAATCTTCCAATGTGACAGAAGTTAAAAAGCAAAGAGTTGGTTTTTGTATACATGTTGAATTTTGTATCAAATAAGACGTCTGTTTCAGGATTTATATTGGGATAAACAAGATTACAATCTCGCGTCCTGATCGTGTGTTTTCACGAGCAAACCGATGCCAACCTTTAGACGTCGGTTTACATAAAGTGTTCTCTCATCCGAAACACTTTTTTCTGATAAATGGTGTTCTGTTTCTAGTGATTTATCTCCCAAATCTTTTATCTATGCGAGATAGATAGATAGATAGATAGATAGATAGATAGATAGATAGATAGATAGATAAAAACAGTGAGAGAAAGGTAAAGAGGGTGCATTGATCTATGTGGTCAGAAATTCCCCCCTCTACACTCTTTATCTTTCTCTCTCTCTCTCTCTCTCTCACTCTCACTCTCTATCTATCTATCTATCTATCTATCTATCTATCTATCTATCTATCTATCTATCTATCTCAGCTCGTTCCTATCTATCTATCTATCTATCTATCTATCTATCTATCTATCTATCTAGCCTAATATAATTTATGTCTTGAAAAGAAAAAAATATAAGAACACATGAAAAATTATATAAAAAACCCTTAAAAATAGCACCTTATCAGTTGTTTTTAACAAAACTTATAAGCACACACACACACACACATAATAAAAATATTATAATAATATTTTTATTATAAAATATTTTACATTTATTTATTTTATTTAAAGTGATGATAGTCTGTTTGCTTGGAAATCATCCATGTAAACAGACTATCATCACTGCCTTGTCCGTATATTGCTTAATATATTGTACTGTAATTGTCATCTTTGATAATGGCTTATGTAAGCCGAAAGCTTAAATTGAATTAAAAAAATATGTATCAATATTGTGATTTTCTTTCTTCGTTTAATGATAATGCTATTAAGCTTATCAGACGTTATGAAAAGAATTTACATAAAATAAACAGACAACACTTGTCTATATTATTTAATGAAACATATATATATATATATATATATATATATATATATATATATATATATATATATTCACTACTGCTGTGGTATCTGGTCTTGTGCTCCTACTATATATCTCGAGATAATCTAAAGAAGTGTCTGTAATGTAATTTGTCATGACCTGGTATCTCGACTTAAGTTACTTTCTCACCGTGGTGACGTGGCTTCCCCTCTGGTTTTCTACAAATATTTCCATGTCAATTGTTCTGATGAGCTTTTTCCCCTTTAGTCTTTAGTGTCTTGACTGAATGACTTTAAGCGTGTAATTTGGCTTCACGGTTTGACTGTCGAAGTTTTGAAGATGCAACCGCCAGTTCTATTCACTTCAATCATCAGAAATATATATGCATTAACCCCTCCCTTGCGTTCTAGTGGAATTATCGACTTGCTTGAAAAAAGCTTCTTTAAGGATCCTTTTTAGCCAACATTTCGTCAGAAGAATACTTTCGTAAATATTAAATAAACAGACTGCGAGAAAAGAAAAATATAAGGAGGCGAAAAAGAAGGAATCATGACTAAAATACAAATTTATTAATATAAATGGGAGACAATAAAATATACTGGGAAAAGAGCCAATGTAAAGGGTTCCTAGTGAGTATAAAATTGAAAAAAAATCACTCATATATCTCTTAAGAGACCGAGAGAGCAAAAAAAAAATGCTCCTTCTGTCTGCACAGAGACGGTTGATGTAATTTAATAAAAACCGCTTCTAATATGTATAAATGCTGAGCGGACCGAGCTCTACACACTACAGTAAATGAATCGTTACTGTAACTTGCCGCACACTCCGGATTTCAAGCAAATGCTGACCAAAGGCCGAGTCGTGAACATATTGTGTGCAACGCATATTACAATTAAAAACACACTGTCTTATATTTACAGGAACATGTTGTCCGATCCGGGTTTCAAATCGCCGATTTGTTTGTTCTTCATAACCTCGCAGTGACATTAGAAATTATAAACAACCGAACTACCTTGGAGGTATGACAAACCATCTTTGACACACGAAGGAAAAAAACAGGATCAGTCACGAAGATAGCACGTAACCTAACCGCCTAAAACCCCAATGTAACAGTCAGGCACTCTGTTGGCGAGGGTTTGACCTTTTCCTGTCCAGCCAAGGCAATTTCAAATATACGGGACACAGAGAAGGACAAAAAATCTACCAGAACCTTGAAGTATTTAATTTTGCGTTCAATTGTAGGCTTCATAACATCCTCAGAGTACCCATTGTCACTGAAAATTCTATAAAGGTTCTCTATTTCTTTATTAAACTTGTAAGGAGAATATATCATCAGCGTGCAGTAGACTAAGATAGAAATCAGATTTATCGTGGGGGAGTTGAGGACGAAAGAATTCCAATCTGCGTACAGACCTGTGAAAGTAGATTTTCGGTACACACCGGTAATGAATGACGCTTCCTTACTTTCAATCAGTACGTCCAAAAAAGTCAACTCAAGATCACTCTTTACCTCCTGAAGGGAAGGATGAAGGGAATTGAGTTGAACATGGAAGGTCTCTGCATCCTCAATGGAATCAAAGCTGGAAAAAGTGGCGTCCACTTTATAATTTATAATGTAAATATACAAGAGTTTTGCAGTATCTTTCAAACAAGAGGTTTTCATGAAAAAAAAATATTGGCTAACACAGTAGCCAAGGAACTGCCCATAGAAACCCCATCGATTTGGGCATACATGATGTTATTTGTTCTATATATATATATATATATATATATATATATATATATATATATATATACTAAGTAGACCAAAAACCAGTTTTTTGCTCTACTTAATGTATTGAGAACTTTATGTTTATTCTTTTAATCGTTTTGGTTTTTTTTTTTCTTTGGACTTGGAGCTGAAGCACTTGACGAGAGGATTCGAACAGCGTTATGTTATTGGTTCTTTCTTTTCTTATTTCCATATTATATTACAAGTTGAGCTAATCGAGGTTTTTCAAAACGAGTATTACCATTCATATATGTATATATATAGGAGGCACGGTGGAGAAATGTATAGCGGCTTGGATTGGGGAATCGCAGAGCCGAGTTCGAATTCCAGTCGAATCCATTACATTCACTTACGTGCTAATACCCTTGGGAAAGGTATGAATCCTCACCCTCCAGCTATGGGTAAAATAGCAGGACAGACTGGGTTCTATAGCCTTGGATGGCAACTGGTCTAGGAGAAGGACAACTCTGAATTCAAAACCTGCGGAGGGTCGTTTGGGAACCTTCGGTGCACCAGGCCTCTGTATACGTCCCTTCAAAAAGTGTGGATGGTCCTGCACAAGGCCTTTACCACTATAATCAAATCTCATGTGCCGGTGTCGAGCTGTCGGTTTCCTGGAAACTGATCTGCTTGACCCTCATACGTCGAATCTCGACGGGAGAGTCGATTATTATATATATATATATATATATGTATATATATATATGTTTGCTTTGTTTTACGGCATACCCGCCTCAATGGGTTATTTAATGCCAACAAAATTTGGTAATATTTTTTTTTTAAAAATCTATTTCTGGTAAGAATTTTCCTTGGCTGGAAATGTTCTTTTTTTCAAAAAATGTGTTGCTGGTAATAATTTTTTATACAGTGTATTTCTGGTATTAAAACCTATTTTTACACTTTCGTAGTGTCTTGATCCGAGTTTTGGGGTTAACTATTTGCCCATAGCTGGGAGCCTAACAGGTGTTACCACTCTGGATCAGGATGGACCTGGGAACACCAGCAATTAAGAGGTGGTTCCATGCTCCTCAAAACCTCCTGATCAGAGGCCTTGCTGTTTGAACGTAGTTTATCGTCTTACGCAGGACGCGGGTGTAGTTCACGTCATACCCAGGACAATATATATATATATATATATATATATATATATATATATATATATATATATATATATCACATTCTGGTCTGTCTATTGCTTAATATATTGTACAGTGATTGTCATCTTTGATAATGGCTTATGTAAGCCGAAAGCTTAGATTGGATTAAAAATATGTATCAATATTGTGATTTTTTTTCTTCGTTTAATAATGTTATGAAAAGAATTTACATGAAATAAATAGACAACACTTGTCTATATTATTTAATGAAACATGTATGAATTAAAAAATACTGCTTAAATACACTCAATATATATATATATATATATATATATATATATATATATATATATATATATATATATATATATATATATATATATATATATATATTTCATTCGTATGATTTTTTTGCAAATCGTACATAGGAATATATTTCACATATTTGTTTGCTTCTTTTGATAATCCCAATGCCTTATCATTGGGTCAGAAATGACATCATGACATTTTTACTTAACTTTTTTTTTTAAATCAAAATAAAACAACCTAAGATCACTCACATTTTACATTGATAAAGCCCTTCGAAAAGGTGTGATCTGTACTTGCGAGAATAAGAAAGAAAGGTCTACTAGTGACCCCTTCAATCAGTCTATCGGAATCTTTTGCAATCAAACCACGGACTCCAACCACCATTAGAATTATTGATGTTCTCATGTGCTACATTTTTAAGATTTTCACTTCAAGATCCTTGTATTTTGAGAATATTTTGAAGATTTCCAAAAATAAATAACAGTCTACAGGGACTCTCATGTCAAAAAGAAAGGTAATTCTGTTTTTGTGGTATTTGATCACTATGATTGGTCGATTAATTTTGATTGTTCTTTCTGTGTCTATTGTAAATTCCCATGAAATTGTTACAGGTCCTTTGTCTGTAACTGGTTCTGGGTGATGTTCATATAAATTTCTTGTAGTTTCCCTTTTTTTTTCCAGTGCAGATATTGGCCCACGCTGTCATACCGAGTTTTATATTCGGTGAATGTTAATACCGGGCAACCTGATACAAAACTGCCAATTGTTTCTGGATATGCATCACAGAATCTGCATTTTTGGTTAACCCAATATTTCAGTATGTCTGCTTGGTACTTTCTCGTTAGAAAGCACTGGTCCTGTACAGCAAAAGTAAAACCTCCGCTTTCAGATTTTAACCCAGTACTATGTATGAATAGCGGCTCTATTAATTGTCCCCTTCTCTTTCTTCCTCTCTCTCCTACAAACACATATATTTATATAGAAACGATGGATGCTTTAATAAATTCAGAATAAGTATTTCTTGAACTGAATCAACTTTGGTACAAAGTCAGCTTAAATAAGCTCTCAGAATCTAATTCACTGTTAATAGCATGCAAGATGAGTATGTTAATTTAGCTATTTATGCTATTTACATTGTTTGGACTATTGTCTTCACCTTTATTGTCATATTCACGATGTTTCGGCCATTGTATGCTCCGTCCTTCTTCAGGTGATATATGTCTGAATTTCAAACCAAACTCTTTATTTCGTCCACCAGGATAGATTGTTTTAGTTCTATGTGTCAAGCCCTTTTTTTTTGGATATCTCAGTTTCAGTTCTCTCTCTTTTAAGGAGGCATGGTGGAGAAATGGATAGTGGCTCGGATTGAGGAATCAGAGAGCCGAGTTCAAATTCCAGTCAAATCCATTACATTCACTTCCGTGCTAATAACCTTGGAAAGGTATGAATGCTCTTCTTCTCTCACCCAGATATGGGAAAATAGCAAGACAGACCAGGTTCTATAGCCTTGGATGGCAACTGGTCTACCGCAGAAAGAAATGGCAACTTACTACGGGAAAAAAATCTGCCTTGTCAGTTATGTATTGAAAGATACATGATCGCTTAAGCGTGTATCACGCATGGCACATAACTGACTGAGGACTCGTAACTGGAAAAACCAAATGAAAAAAGAATGTTAACAACAAATACTTTTTCACATTCAACCCAGTTCTGCGGAATCAGAATCAACGTTGAGTTTAAGCAAGCGAATGAGCCAATTGGAGTAAAGTACCATGCAGATTTAAATTTTCCCCAGTTGTGACGAATGCAGCTATCGATTTTTTTGCATGCTAGCATGCTAGTTAACATTCGTGTCAGTCAGCTGTTGGCTCTTACGCTGGCCAATAGAATCTTCCTGCCTATCCGTGGCAGCCAGCTATAGGCTCTCACTCGGGCCAGTAGAAAATGGCCACAAACTACATGAAAAGTGCCGTAGAACCATGAAAGAATCGATTATTTCCACTATCGATAGGAGTTGGGAAATGCAAAGTCGGTCTTGGCCTTCCTGCTAACTTTGAAGTATGTGCATATCAATTTTGGTGCAAATCCGTCGAAAATTGTAGCCGTTCATTCGTTACACACACACACACACACACGCATCCTGCCTTTTATAGATACAGATTATTTACAGCCTATGTTGGTTGTTAGTAAAAGGTTTATGTTGAAGTCACTACTCGTGACTTAAAAAAAATAAACCGATCATTTCTTCCTTTTACCGACAGTCTGTATCCAAAAAATTTCGGAGTATCCTCATAGAATGAAAAAAGGACGTGGAAAAATCAAAATTAAAAATCAAGGATTGACATCCGGCTGGGGATATCCGTGTCTCATAAGCAGAAGGAGTTCTTTGAGTGGTGAATGATAATCTTTAAGATAGTGCCTCAAACAAACAAAAAAAGGTCGGTGGCTAACCTTAAAACACACCTCATTAGTGTGTGTCATGTCAAATAGAAATAAATCTGATAACGGCGTCCATGGGTCTGTGAGTCAATAGTGAAGGTGATTCGCTTGGTAGGTCCCTCTCTGTTCAGCAGCAGGAACCCAACGGTCATCATGCGACTAGTGGAAAATAGCAAGAGAATTAAGTGGAGCAAAGTGCTTAAAAGAATAGTAACGAGTTATTATTAATAGTAATAATATTCATTTGCATGTTAACAGCGCGTGTTTGATGGTTAATCCTGAAGAATAAGTGACAACAAGTCTTCTAAAACGTCTAGCTCTTTTCTCGGAATTTTCTCAGTGTTCATCAAGTCTGTGCTCTGGACAATCTCTTTTCTACCTACAATTTCTGATTTCGTTAATCACGATTCTAGTGTTTTTGGTACTCTTCCCAGTGATCGGGTTACTATGGGTATCACTGTAACCATTATTTGTTTTTTTATTTCACCTCCTCTTTTTCGTCGGGATTTACCATTACTTTACATACCTGTTCTACATACAATTTTCTTTTCTAAAATAATACTGATTCTGTCCTCTTTTCCAGTAGTCTTCCTTTCTTCTTCTTCTTCTTCTTCTTCTTCTTCTTCTTCTTCTTCTTCTTCTTCTTCTTCTTCTACTACTGCTACTACTACTACTTATTATTATTGTTTTTTGCTGTTATTTTTACTATTTCTTTACTTCTACTACTATTATATTTCATTGTTAACGTCACAATAAACACTGATATTGTCAAAGATCCCCCGCTCCATCATCTTCATATCAGCATCATTTCAAACGACTGTTTCGATGGTCGACTCGATTCTCGCTTTCAATTCAATACGATGACATTTAATTACGCTACTGGCTTTGTGTTGTCTGTGCTATGTTGTCATCTCCATTGAACTGTTGCTTAAGTGACAATATCTGCCTGCTTGAAAGGTCACCATCCATTGTATGGGCGAAACGTGAGATGAAGTTATCCTCATCTTTCCCAGATTGTTCTCTCTACCGCGAAGCTGACAATAAATGTTTGATATTCAGCGAACAGTCCGTGAAAAACGAGCTGCAGAGAGCGTCCAGTCGAACACTCAGCATCGCTGCTGCTAGCATTGTTTCCTTGGTCTCCGTAGATATGCAAGTTTATACCGACATGTAGAAATGTGTGTATCGACTATAATGCACTTCAGTAGATCTGTCCGCGTGCCAGCAAGCATAAACCTATTCGTATGTATATGAGTATGCCTACAAAGGTGCTTACTCTATGGGACGAATACGGTCTCTGTCTACACAAGCATAATTCTGGGCAAGCAGCCCACTTCCTCTGCTTGTCATTTTAACAATGTTTTTGTTATAACGTAGCAGGAGTTGATATTAACAACTCCAGATCCGTTTAGAATGTAGTTTATTAAATGCAATTCACTTGATGACTGCAAATAAGATAATAAGCTACACACCGACCCCGAAATGTTATAAGCGTTTCCTGACGGTAAAATCCAAATTATACTATTAGTTTCGATCATCCAACGCGAGATCGAATCTCTCAATATCTCTTTGCCACTTACCTCTTTTGAATTACAGACTTTAATTTGGTATTTCTTAAAGTGAAGTCAGTACATATAATTTAGTATCTATTAAAGTGATAACATTACATATAATTTGGTATTACTAACAGTGACCCTAGTACATATTCCTCGTCCTCTTCATCACCACCATCATCATCCTTCGACCTCCCTATGCTTGGTCGGGACATAGTTCTTTCGGTAGCTGATGCAAAATGTGGGATGCCAATCCTACATCCGGGTGTTTTTTGTCAAGACACAATCTCTAGAAAAACGGCCACCCAACGCTAAAGAGTTCTTTCAAGCCATGAAGTGAATTATGCCTTGCCAGACACCAACTTGGAATTTGAATTTCCGCGGATTGTCTTAGAGACTCCAGCTCCGGATTTTTCCTCAGGATTTACATCCGAAGCCTTTCCAATGACAGCATATTGTACACACACACACACACACACACACACACACACACACACATATATATATATATATATATATATATATATATGTTGTCACCCACAGACAGATTGTTTCGCTGTATCACAGCTCTTCAGTGTGGCAAGACGTTCGATTGCATCAAGCCGGGATCGAAACCCGGCCGATTTGGCATCAATTGGAGATCCTATCCCTAGGCTATCGTCGCACGGCAGAAATTGAAATTTTAACGTTTTTCTATACGAAATACGCCAGTGGCCCGGAGGTAGGGAATATTGGGGTCACCGCTGATCAACTCTTCTTAGAAAACGGTTCCTAATGGACATTAAATTTATTTCAGACCTCTGGTGCTTCCCGGCCGGAATTACATGCTAAGATGTACGAACTAAGTGATCGATTGACCCCTCCACTCTTGAGAAAAAGCAAATTCTCAGTTTTTTTTTACAAATTCTTACCTAATCCACAATGACAGAATCTGACACAGGACCTTTTTTTTCTTGGGGGTTATCAATCTGAAAAGTCAGTTCCATCGTGCGACACGGTTAGGAATTACTTGGAAACCATACCACGGATTGACGCAAGTCTTTTGAGTAAAATTGGATATATAAAATCGTTCACCAACCATCGATGCTTAAGCTAGCATAAAGTCTCAAGTCATTAATAGAATTATCTTGCCTTACTTTGTGATCATTCTTAATTTCGTACAGGTAGTCATAACTTGCTACATTCAAACTAAACATCAGAAGAAAAAAATTCTTTACATATAGACAGAAATAAAGAGATCTCGACATCAATCACTTTCTCACCGATGTGACGCAGCTTTTCTCTGTCTTTCCTACAAATACTTTCATGGCAATAACTCTGAGGAATTTTTTTTCCCTGGTGAACCGACTACATGAATTTAAGCGTACTACTAGATTGGCATTTAGGTCCCATCCATTTACCGTAGAATTAGTTAAATGTAACCGCCCCTTCTACTCCAACAATTTCTTTTCTCGCACTTCCTGCTGGTGGAACTCCCTTCCGTTTCCTAGCTTCCCTGATAACTATAATCTTCACAAATTTACATGCAGCATTAATCGTCAACTTCTATCTTTTTGAATCCGTTCAGCTTTTATCCTTTCCTCAGTCTCCCTATACCCAGTCTTTTTTTTTTTTTTTCAAATTCACTCTCTGTAAACCCCTGCGCACTAGTGGCTTTCCCGCCTTGCGTGGGGTGAAATGATTAAAAACAAAGTACAAATTGAGCTTATTCTATTTCTAAAAAAAAAAAATAAATAAATAACACCGCCTAACATTCTTCATCAAAATGAAAAATCGATTCGAGATCAATGGATAATAAAGCAGACATAATGTTATTTAATCCATAGCATAGGGGAGAAAAGATGAATCCATGCCTTTCTCAAAAGTATTTTTGCGAGAGTGATCACTGGAGATCAAGCTGGAAATTAAACTTGTCCCGTCGCTTGCATTTTCTGAGTCCATATCCGCTACACTACCTACACACGTACACTAGTCACTTGGCATATATTATTTGTTGAACAAATGATAGAGAAAATGAGCGGCATAGAAACTGCGCATGCGTTTTAACACAAACACAACACACACAAATGTGTATGTGCGTATATTTCTTTATATGAGTGAATAATTTTGTGCGTATGTGAAATATTGTGTATCTGTTAGTGTAAGGGCTAAATAAACCTTTTTTTTTCTTTCAGGCATTTTAGCAAAACAACGCCATGTTTATTTGTGTTTCTTTCTTTACGCGATTTACATTTATATTAAATACGGAAAAAAAAAGAGAAAGCCGAGACTGAAGTTCTTGAAGTTGGGACATCACCGGGTTACCCTTACTGTTTTTACGCTATTGCCTTTATTGCATTGTGTAAGATTGCACAATGTACTGGCGGAGGAGAAATCCATCTATAAAAGTACCCGCTTCCGAAATTCTCCGGCTTGTTTTTATCGTTTCCCAAGGCAATACATTCTTTTATCAATCACGCTACGAGGTTGCGATTCGGGAAGGGCGTGAACATAGAATAAAAAGAATAGCATAAGTAAAATTCTGCCATTGCCTCAGCATCACCAATTCGTTCTGTTTACCAAAAAAAAAAAAAAAAATGAGATAGGATGAATTGCAAGGTGCACGCTGTTCTTTCCCAAACTCTCCTCCTTGCCTTGAGTAATACGTTGCAGGAATCTGACTTCGTCAGACCAACTGATTCTGTTTCCGTTGCTCTGCACATGTCGATTGTGCAATTGTTCTAGCGATCTGACTTCTTTCCAACCTATCTTTTCTTTTTGTTTTGTAGATTCTCAGCTGACAGGGGAAGAGCCTGATGGGATGAAGCTTACCTTTAACAAGCGACCAGTGACTTGAGATTTCTGAAATTTGTTGCACTTTTTTCTCTTTTTCAATCAAATATTAGATGATATAGTAATGTTATTTTAGTAAAATCTGAAGAGAATACGATACTAAATTTTCCGTACGCAAAATTATTGTTTAGTCACTTCCAGTCACCGCCAAATTAACATCGATCAATCAAAGCCTATGTACTTTCGAAAAATTTCTTCAGGCGTTCGATATTTTCACAAAGTTTTGAGGGACTCTACCTTCCACAACGTGAACCTAACGTTAGATGTTTTTTTTTAAACTTTTCATAGTAAATGATAAACTAAGGTATTTATTAGATACTATCACCGCTGAACTTTTAGTCACCCGTATGCTTGTTATGTTTTTAATAAGATTCAAAAATGTAACATTTACACTATATGCAACGCTGTCCACAAGATAATCTGCCTTTAACTGAAACTGCATTTCAATTACCGTATTTGACGGCATATAAGGCGCACTTTTTCTTTTACTAAAAATATCTTTTAAAATTCCCCTGCGTCTTATATGCCATATATGTAGGTTTACTAATTTTACTAATTACTAATTTTTTACTTGATTTGCCCTATTGAAAATTGGGGTTTGTCTTCACCCGTGCGTTTTAGATTCCGTCAAATACGGTAATTAATTTTGAATAGACAGAGTGGCAAAAGGTAACTATACAGTTACAATAACAATTAAGACAAAGCAATTAATCAACAGTACAGAAATTTATTATTAAAATGGTTCTGGTTAATTCTGGTTAATAACAATAAAATGATATGGTAAATAATAGTAAATTAATTACCGATACTATTGGAATTGCAAGCTTCATTTCAGATATGACAGCAATATTCCATTTTTAGTTTGAGTTGATTATTGTAAAGTTAGATCAAGGCTAGAGGGGTCAGGTACTCTCTGGGACGGTAAAAGATCTTTGGCTGTCGTTCGTATGTACCACTTCAGGTCTGTAGTGAACGAGTCCCACTAGACGTTCAAAGTTCATTCAGGGTACATCAAGGTCTGGGACAAATTTTAGTGTCTGCTCGGTGATGATGAAACATTAGTAGCTTGGTTTTGAAGAAATTGAATTATGCAAAACATTCTAAACCTCGTCCATCATTGTGCTTTTAGGGTTGGTCATAGGAGAGATCAGCTGCTAGCCTCTGGTCATCTAGATTTTGGGAGATGCACCCATAAACCATTTAATCCACTTCATTATTACAATTTTAATCCCCTAATTATCATTTCTTTCTTTTAGGCATTACTAAATTTGTTTTTTCCTTTTTCTCTTTTCTTTTTCTTCTTCCTTTAATATTTTAATCTATTTTCTTTACTTTTGACTTCGAAATATATCTGCTATCTTTTTTTTGCTGTCTTCTTCTTCATCATCTTCTTTTTCTTCTTCTTCTAATTCTTCTTCTTTGTCCCTCTTCATTATTTCTTCTTCTTCTTCTTTTTTTTGTCCCTCTCCATTATTTCTTCTTCTTCTTCTTCTTCTTCTTCTTCTTCTTCTTCTTCTTGAGAATATTTGGTGCTGTAAGCCTGGATGTGCGTATCGCGTAATCGATAACAGCTCGGAATTGGTAATCGGACAGCTGAGTTCCAATTCTTGTCGGGTTTGTTATATTTACTTATGCGCACATACCTTTGGGAAAGAGGTGAACCAATATAGATTGGTGCCCATAGCTGTGAGTTGAATCAGTAAGCTGTTATTATCTCAATAAGATTATTACAATCTGAAAAAAATAGTTTTGGCTTTAGATAACTTGCAAGGTTGATAAGCCGTAAAGAAAAAATCAGTCTTCTATTTCTTTCGTTCTTTTTCTTCTTCTTCTTTTTCTTTCATTATTTCTTCTAGAACCTGTAATTTCTATGTTTTCTTTCATAACTTCTTTTTCTTCTTTTTAGTTCCTTTTCTTTCGTTCTTTCTAATAATTTCTTCTCCTAGTCCTTCTACAGCCTTTGCTCTTTCTCCTCCTTATTTCTTCTTCTTCTTCTTTGTCTTCTTATTTTTCTTCTTTCTTCATCTTTCTTTTTTCTAATAATTCTTCTTTCTAATCCCTATAGTTCTTCTTTCTTTCTTTCGTTCTTTCTTCTTTTTCTTCTTCTTTTTTATCTTCTTTCGAAAGTTTTCTTTCTAGTTTTTTTTTCCCCCGCATTTTCTTTTTTCCAATAACTTCTTTCATTCTTTCTAATTCACATTCTTCCTCGTCTTTCTAATTCTTCTTCCGTTCTAATCATCATTCTTTCTACTTCTTCTTTCCTTTTTTTTTATAACTCCCTTTCTTCCTCTTCTTTCGTTCTTCATATTTTTTGTTTGTACTTCTTCTTCTTGCTAATTCTTCTTCTTCTTCATCATCATCATCATCATCATCATCATCATCATCATCATCTTTCTATTTCTCCTTCTTTCCTTCTTTTTCTTTTTCATTCGATCTTTTTTTTCTCTCTATTTCTTCATCATGCCGGCATTCCTTAATTTGGCGGCCACTGGGTTAGTTTCATTTCCAAGCACCGTCATGCTACTCATACCCCACTCCCCGCCACTTTTTTTCCTTTTCCCACGTGACAAAGGAAAACTCTCTCTCTCTCTCTCTCTCTCTCTCTCTCTCTTCGACCAGCCCCACCCGAACAAACTTCCGACTTTTCCGTCACCCAGTCTTTCAGCTCTCCGACATGACGATCGACTACTGACCTCTTCTTAGTTACTTATCGATCATCGGTCATTGAAATTCCAACAATCAAACAAAACGAAAAAGCAGCTGTTGTTTCTGACGCTGTAGTCCTCAGCGCAGGTCACGTCTTCTGTCTCATTCTCTTTCCCACCTGGCCTTCGTTTCGATCCAGTCACCCTGACTAAAGCAGAAAATGCCATCCAGTGATCAACGTCAAGTGTTGTTTTCGCAAATATTACCTTACTGCAAAAGATTCTTTTTCCCGATGAACCTCATTACCCACCCGGAGTCAAAGAGGTCAACTGCTTTATCGACATCGCCCTTTGTCATATGTTATCACTTTTCTTTTACAAACGCCTACTACTGTTTCTTTTCACATGTTTTTTCATGTTCTCCTCTGCATTCTCATGGGCTTCTCCCCTACACATTATTCGTCTTCAGCATTCCTTTATCACTCCTAATCATTGTTTATTTCTTGCTTCGTCATTCTTAACTTTTTAACCATCATTATAAGTTCTACTCTTTCTTATTTCATCATCGCATAAATAGAATAAAGAACTTTATGAAAAGGCCCTCCAAAAAAGTGGTTTCAAAAGTAAATTGTCTTATACAACGACCATTAATAATACTGATACATGAAAAGTGAAATGTAGGTGAAAAAATAGGAAAAGAAAAATCACTTGGTTCAACCCCCCCCCCCACACACTTTCTTCAAACTGTCAAATATCAACATCGGACAGTACTTCCTAAATTTAATTTCTAAACACTTCAACCAGAAAAAAAAAACCCTCTAAATAAGATATTCAACAGGAAATCAGTCAAAATTAACTACTCCTGCACTGATAATATGTACCAAATTATTAATTCCCATAACAATTACATTTTAAGTAAATTCCATGAGTAAAAAAACTAAATCTAACATGGAAATCCCCTGTAATTGTAGAATTAAGGAAAACTGCCCAGTAGATGACAAGTGCAGATCCACTAGAGTAGTATACCAAGCAACCATTACCCCTAAAGAAAATACGACAAACCATAATATCTACATCGGCATTTCTGCAGGAGAATTTAAGAAGAGAATCAATACACATAGACATTCATTCATCAATCCAAAATTAAAACACCAAATAGCCCTTTCGAAAAAATTTTGGTAATTGAAGGAAAAGGTTTTGAATCCACAATTTAAATTGGAAAATTCTAGGTTTCGCGAAGACTTCCGGTAGTTTTAGGAATAGGTCCAAGCTACATTTAGAAGAAAAATCAGGATAATAAAATACAAAGATCAATGCAAACTATTAAATCAACGGAGAGAACTAATGACGAAATGCAGACATAGAAATAAATTCCAAATTACATAATGATAAATATGCATATATGTGGGATGTATGTGTACGTATAGTGGCATATATGTATGGACATGTAAATTTACATATATGTATGTATGAAGATATGTACGCATCTAAGTGTGTTGGACAGCATGATTTATTCCATTGGGTGCTCGGGTATTACCCACAATCTATAAATGTATAATTCGACTAATTTACATTAATCTTAACATGTTTAATTTTAAATCGCCCATCACTTATTAATAATATTGGGCACCTGTAGTACAAGAACTGTTTATTGTGAATCCCAGAAAAAATACACATGGGGATCGTATAACCTAACGTCACATAGTCGGAACTGATATCAAAATACAAACAACGAAAGTTCCTGGCCATAACTAAACTCCAACCCCAGACCGCTCCCACAGGAAAAGATACCTTACGCTCCAATCGCTATCACAAACCTATTCTCATTAACAAGGCGTCTACCAGAGGAGGACTGAAATTGAAAATAAATTTAAAACAATGCTCCGGGACAAACACTAGGGGGCTGATGATAGCCGCATACAGAACGGCTTAAAATTTTTTGTAAAATACATATATATATATATATATATATATATATATATATATATATATATATAGATAACTAGACTCGTTTCGAAAAAACCCTCGAATTTTTGATTTGCTAATCAAATCAATCTCGAGGGAAAAAAGGTTTTAAAAAAAAGAGCTACAAACATGAACTTCTGCCGACAAAAATCGCACAGATGCAGGTCTGAAGCCCAAAGAAAAAACCCCGATACGAGTAACAACTAACTAACAAAGAGCTCAATTCAACCGTAGAGCAGACCTAGATACACCTAGTGAGCCAGACAAACCTACCTAGGTTTCACCTAAACGGATCGTCAGGGAAAGTTTGGCTTTCCTGACGATCCGTTTAGGTGAAACCTAGGTAGGTTTGTCTAACTCACTAAATATCTATATATATATATATATATATATATATATATATATATATATATATAAGCAATATATGTAAGCAAATATATGGATATAGATCCGACAGTATGAAGAAAAATATACGGAAAAACAAACAAAATTCAATTCAACATGAAAACGTCGATGGACACAAGAGGAAGACTAATCCAATCAGATAACTGAATTTTTTTATAAGATCAGCGTTCCGTTTTAATATGAATATAGTCTAATGTTAATTATGTTTTAGGAATATGTCCTGAAGATGTTCTATTAGACCGAAACGTCCGACGTTGATATTATATTAACATTAAAACAGCATAATTGCAAATTAGGATTTTTGTTTGTTTTTCCGTATATTTTTCTTCATATATATATATATATATATATATATATATGCCATATCCGGGCAGTTTTTGTGAAGTGTCTTTCTCCCAATGAGCCCTCTCGTCCTCTCCAGCGAGAGAGCTTGTCTCGGTGTCTAGACCGCCTGCAGAGACACGGTGTTTCCGACTCATGAAGTTCTATTGCTCTGATTTCATGACAGCATCTTTATTTATCAAGTGGTACCTGGGTCTTTTATTAATTGATATTAAAATATATAGTAAAATAAAAATAAAATAGATTGATAAACAGTGTGGACATAGAAATCAACACTGCCCGTTTCTCTGACGGTCTGATGATCGCTTCATGCAGTGTTGCTTCCTATGTCCACACTGTTTATACCAACAAACGGTCTATCCTCGATATTGATCACTCGTCTCACATAAATATAGCAAGCATCAAACAATATGATTCTGTACATTTATGTATAAGTGTATGTGTGTCTATGAGTTTGTGAATGCGCTGTGTGTGTACATGTGCTTGTGTGTGTGTGCGTGTTCGTGTGTGTGTGTTATCACGTTTATGGTACTGTTTCGTCTTGTGTACTCTGTGGTGTTCCTCAACAGTATGTAGCATCCGGCAGTTTTCAGGAAGTTGTGGACGGGATACTTTATTTTGTCCAGTGGATTACATTTAATTTTCATTCTCAACCATCTCTCACCAACGCCGAGTCAACCGCCTTTTCTCGTTCCGCTCGCTTTCCAAGTCTTTTTTTTCTTTTGTCCCTTCTTATTCTATCTCTCTCTTTTTCTCTTTCTCTCTCTCTCTCTCTCTCTCTCTCTCTCCAACATTATTCTTATCTTCTTTGCAATTTGTACATATCGTTCACGCTTTCTTTCTCCAATTTCTCGTCGTTCTCATCCTCCCCCTCCTCCTCATCATCATCCTTCTCATCATCCTTGTTCTTCTTCCTTCTTCTTCTTCTTTCTTTTCCTTCTTTCTCTTCCTTCTTCTTCTTTCTCTTCCTTCTTCTTCTTTCTCTTCCATCTTCTTCTTCTTCCTCTTCTTCTTCTTCCTCTTCTTCTTCTCCCTTCTTCTTCTTCCTCTTCTTTTTCTTCTTTCTCTTCCTTCTTCTTCTTCTTCTTCTTCTTCTTCTTCTTCTTCTTCTTCTTCTCTCCAGACTCCCAAATAAGTTCCCTCTCTTTTTCTTTCCTATTTTATTCTTATCTACTCTGCAATTTGTACATGACCTTCACACTTTCCTTCTCAAGTTTCTTCTTCTTGCTCTTGTTGTTGTTGTTGTTCTTCTTCTTCTTCTTCTTCTTCTTCTTCTTCTCTCCACACTCCCTAATAAATTCTCTTTCTTTCTCTTTCATACTTTATTCTTATCTTTGCATTCTGCACATGTCCTTCACACATTTTTCTCCAACTCTAACTTTTTTTCTCTCCCTACACACACACTGTCTCTCTCTCTCTCTCGTTTTCACTTCCTCCTCTTTTGTCTCTCCATCCCCTTCTCTCTCTTACGCACTTTCCCTCTCTTTCTCTCGTGATCATGTAGTGACTCTTTTCCAGTCTTGTATTTTTAACCGCTAGCTCAAGTTTTATAATTTTTCGGTATGAATTTTGGTCAATGCCTTGACCACTGAACAAACATCCGGACATCGAAGACAAATCTTTGGCTAACAAGAAAGTACGACTCCAGTTTCTAAGTTTCTTCTTCGATAGCCAACAACCGGTCAAATAACATTGCCCCGGATTTCTTTGTATTTTCGACTCTTCCCTTTTTGGTATCGAATTGTTTACCGCCGTTGTTCCCGGGTGCCTCTGGAACATTCCATATCGTGTCCATTTCCCCGTCGTCCCCGGTGAAATAAATCTTTGCTACTATTTGACAGGGCAAGAGAAAACAAAAGAAACCTCTTCACCAAACAAATGCAAAGGAAATTGAACACAAAAGAGAACGAAATAAAAGGAAAAACTCGAATCTAATGTTTAATGTACTGAGGAATATTGCCTGTTCTGGCCGCGTCTGTTGAAATGGTTTCAATAGTAATTTCGCTTGGGTTTCGTTTGGTTTGCTGATGAGTTAAAGACTAAATGGAACTGAACATTACGAAAATATTTGGCATGTTTAATTCAAACAAGAAATTCTTTCGATGTGGATTAAGTCGTGGCTGAAATAGTTGCACTATTTCCTAATAATACTAAAGGTCAGGGTTCAAACGCAGGTAAAAAAAAAAAAAAAAAAAAGAAGCATTTTTGAACGTTGGCTCTTGTTCTCTGTGCCATGTCTCTTCAAAACTTGGACGATCATGGCTCTCCACAACTTACTATACAGTTTTGAACTAGAGTAGAAGATCATCCCTCGTTTTCTTCTTAGGATTAGGTTTCCGGCCCCTTCCAAAGTCTACTTCAATTCTATACTCTTAAAGTCTCCGCGTGAACTCTGATATTTTATTCACTAATTAAATCTTGACCTCTTCAAGTCTAGAATTAGTTGTCTGTCCATCCTTCCTGTTATCTTACCCTTTCTTAAACTAATATAATCCACAGAGTAACCCTCCACCTTGTGTGGCTCTTGGGCCCTGTATTGGTTCAACACTAGTAAAAAAAAACCTTTCTCAAAGACGAAATGACACAAGCCGTTCGCTGCTCTATTGTTATTTCCATGTTAGTTCCACCAGCACTGACCTTCATGACTAAGTCCCGCCATACTAAGTACATTGAAGCTAACCAGCTTCATTCCCTTTTTATTCCATTGGTGAGATGTAAGTTCCATTGCTGTAGTTTCTTCCCACGAATCGCTACTTTGTAGAACCGACTCCCAAGAGGATACTTCCCCGAACACTACAATCTTAACCTCTTCAATTCTAGGGTTAACCGTTATCTTTTCCACATATCCGCATAAACTGTGCCTCTTAGTCTTTAATCTTCTACCCTGAGTTGCTCTTTGGACTTGTACAGGGTGAACGAAAATAAAAATCTGATGTAATGGAATAACCTGTCACCCCCATGAGGGACTACACTATAGGTAGAGTATAGCTGCGACCTGTTCCAGCTAAACAATCGAACTTTCTGTCTTCGGGCAGAGAGGAACCCGGACGAGGCTCCGCCGAAGGACAAAATCTCGTTCGGGGAGGTAGACTGCCCCGGAACCCGTTTATGCGGGTTCAAAAAGGGAATATTTTTGTTTTTGGCCGAGCCTACGGGCTCGGAGAACCCACGTTAAACCGGCCTTGCGGGGGAGGGGTGCTACCTAAATATACTAGCTGCGATCTGTTCCAGCTAGACGGTCTCTGAGCAGAGAGGAACCCGGACGAGGCTCTACGATCCCGTTTATGCGGGTTCTACGGGGATTTTTTGGCCGAGCCTACGGGCTCGTGAACACCACGTTCTATTCGGCATGGTGCCACATGTGACTGCGTGGGGCAGTTACTAAATACTCTGGCTGGAATCTTTTCCCCCGAGCGGAGAGGATCCCTAGACGAGGCTGTACCGAAGGGCAGAGTCTCGTCTCGGGAAACAGCTACCTGACCCCGTTTTATACGGGGTCTACGGGGAATTTTTCGCTGAGCCTACGGGCTCGGATTACCCTACATTAAATTCAGCCTTGTGTCATATCCTACTCAGTGGGGAGGTTGGTAAATATTACTAGCTGGGTTCTTTTCCTCCGACCAGAGAGGATCGCCAGACGAAGCTATGCCAGAGTCTCGTCTCAGGAAACAGCTAACCGACCCCGTTTTATACAGGGTCTACGGGAATTTTTGGTCGAGCCTACGGGCTCGGATGCCCCACATTAAATTCAGCATTGTGCCATATCTGATCGCGTGGAGAGGTTAATAAATATACTAGCTAGTCAAACTATCTGCCCCCAAGCAGAGGGCATCTCCATACGAGGCGATGCCAAAGGACAGAGTCTCATCTCGGGAAACAGCTACCCGACCCCGTTTTACACGGGTTCTACGAGAATTTTTGGCTGAGCCTACAGGCTCGGACACCCCACATTAAACTCGGCCCTGTGCCACATCTGATCGCGTGGGGAGGTTAGTAAATATACTAGCTGGGATCTGTTGCTCAGCTATTTCCTGTTGTCGAACTCTCTGCCTTCGTGCTGAGAGGAACCCGGACGAGGCTATGCCAAAGGGCAGAGTCTTGTCCGGGGAGGTAGACAGACCCGAACCCGTTTATGCGTGGTTCACGGGGAATTTTAGGCTGTACCTACGGTCTCGGATACACCACATTATATTCGGCTCTATGCCACATCTGATCGCGTGGGCCGGTTTGTAAATATACTAGCTGGGATCTGTTGAATACGACTCAGACTTACGCGAGAACTACCGACCTTCCAATCGTATCACTCACTACTGGATTGACTTGCGACGACCGTGCGCATAACTGTTACCTTATTTCTTATTGTACTGGTTTTTACAATAAACCTTTACTTCTTTATCGACCGTGTTGTTCAAATATATATTTCTATTAGCACGGAATATATCAAAATTTTCTCATAATTCCTTTTCTAACAACTATTTACACAAGCTTGTTAGGTAGCTTATATGCTGTTTACCTCTGTCCCTCTTGCCTTCAAAATCTCCTATGAGTGCCAAACTCTCCAAGCCCTCTTTCCTTATTATGTGCACTAGAAATTTCAAATGTCTGTTCTGATTCTATGTGTAAGTGTCCTTTTTGTTTCATTTTACCTAAAATGTCTTTGTTGTTTACCCATGGTATTCTCAGCATCCTTATACAGAACCGCATTACTGTTGTCTCACGTTTCTCCTTCATCTGTAAGGAGAGAGATAATTTTTCTCACCGTAATCTGTTTTTCAAATTTATAAGACTAACATTTGACTTTGCATTGAATATTATTGCAATATCTGGCGAATTGCTTCTCCTATATATCTCCTGGAAAATATCCAAAGGAAAATCTGCAATATTATCAGCCCCGACATGGCATCTCGGCTTCAGTCAATTTCCCACCACCGTAATATATTTTCTCGGTGTCTTTTCTACAAAATATTTCCATGGGGGTTGTTCGGATGAGCTTTCTCTGTTAGCTACTACGACTTCATGAATTCAAGTCTAGTACTAGATTGGTAGCTAGGTCTCATCATGTTACTGTTGAAATTGTTAAATTTAACCTCAAGTTCTATTCTAATAGTTTCTTGTGGAGCTCACTTTCCGCTTCTTGTTTTCCTCTGAATTAGTCTTTAAAAAGTTAAATGCAATGTCAATCGTCATCTCCTGTCTTCCTAAATTCCGTTCTTTTATTGTCCTTTCTCCTCAGTAACGTTTTCTCAGTTTCCTTCAATCTGTTGTCTTTCACTTCAGTAAACCCTTACGTCATAGTAGACTTGTAGCTTTACAACCATGGTTGTGGTGAAAGAATTAAAAAGGTTTTGTAATTTGTTCAAAATTAACTGCCGCGCTCTTTATATGCAACTAGGGTGGATGCTGAAATGCTGTTGGTTCGTCTCGCATCCAGTATTTGATCAACGAGCAGACATTAAATTATTTATTATTATTTATATGAATGTATATCAATACACTTATACACGCTTGGTCACATAATCAGATGTATCTAATATTATCCAAGCTTGGAAACAATTATAATGTAAATGCAAATAAAAAAAGTAAAAAAGAAAAATATGACGTACAAAGCTTTTAAAAGTACGTAAAGAAATTACACACATCTGTGATAAGCGCTGTATCAAACCTAAAATCATACGTGTGTGAATGAACGCGTAGCATTATAAACTACACCTTATCCAACTATAGTGCCTATAGCAGGAGCATAAACGTACAAAAAAACACACTCTAGTGCTCTTTTGTTAAAAGGAAAATAGCAACAAAATGGTGAAAAAGAAATATTTTCTTTTTTCCTTTCAATCCCTCACATTGGTCTTCATATAATTTTTTTTTTCAGTTTTATATTGTCGGTCTTTTTCCCGCTGTTTCCTTTGCCTCTGGTTGACAAGGAAGCAGATTTCGGCAGCCATTTTGTGCCGACGGGACGCACCAGGAATTCTGATCCGGAGGAAGGTGAACAGAAATGAAGGAAGAGAAATGGAAAAAAATAAAATTCGGAAAGAACGAAAAAACAACTTGGCCCAAAAACAAAGAATAAGGAAATGAGACTTGCGTTGAAAAATCACTAACACCAAAACAGTTGTATGCACAGTTGAACTGTATGACAAAACATACACCATATATATATATATATATATATATATATATATATATATATATATATATATAAGGGAAATATTATTTGCTGTTCCAACAAGCTCTCTTGAATATATATATATATATATATATGTGTGTGTGTGTGATATTTGTTGTTTTTAGAAAATACACATACATGTATGTAAGACTATATGCATACATTCCTACATTTTCTGCACTCATTTGTGTAAACATTAGGACTATACACACACACACACATATATATATATATATATATATATATATATATGGACATACATATTTCTTAGTTCTTACAAATAGACATTGTGTATAGATCTAAATCTACATATACATATATATATATATATTTCTATTTTTGTCTGCACAACACCCACACGCACACACATATATATAATTGTATATTCGTTATATATATATATATATATATATATATATATATATATATATAATATGTATATTTGGATAGCTCTCTCTCTCTCTCTCTCTCTTATAAAAGAGGTATTGCTACCCAAATATACATTTACATATTATGTGTGCGTGCGTGTGCGCGTGTGTGTGTGTATCTGAATGTCTGTGTGTGTCTGTGTGTTTTTCATTGAAAAAGAGTGAAAAGGCACACCGTTGAAACTTTTCATTACATTTTTCTTGCATTCTTACAAGTGATTTCATTTATATTTTTTGCTTAAATGAATATATAGATTTTTTTACATACATATATATGGATGGGAATTTTCTTTTTTAATCATGGAACACAGGCAGCATGATGTCACCGTGTTCATAATTGATATAATTGATTGAGAGTTGGCTTCTTTTTTATCATTATATATATATATATATATATATATATATATATATGAATGATAGAAATATAGTTTTAAGGTATGCTATATTTATTGGTAGAACTGCTCAATATTAGGGATAGAGCTTATGTAAATATAAATGTGGACATTTCTATTTTCTTGCACCCATTCATGCACATTAGTGGATGCCCATATTTAAGTAGACGCTCCGTTATTTTTAACTATTTTATTTCGTCTGCCGACCTGAACCATCGATAGATTTTCTTTAATAAGAATGTCCAGGCTGGCAGACGAAATAAAATACTGTTAAAATAAACGGAGCGTCTACTTAAATACGGGTATCAGTAAAATAATGTTTAAATTAATAAAAAGTATATACAAACGTAGCATATATATATATATATATATATATATATATATATATATATATATATATATATATATATATATGAAGAAAAAATATGGAAAAACAAAAATCCGAATATGCAAGTATGCTGTTTTAATGTTGTTTCAATGTCGACGTCAGACGTTTCGGTCTAGTAGACCTTCTTCAGCACATAGTTATTAAAACATAATTAAAATTAGACGATATTCAAGTCAACATGAAAAGACGACAAACATAAGACTAATGAAAACAGAATAACTGAAATTATATCCACATATTTATATATATATATATATATATATATATATATATATATATATATATATATATATATATATATATATATATATAAAATAAAAATATTTTTATTTTTAAAACTATATTTTTAAATGGATACTCATATTTAAGGACATGATCTGTTTTTATTTATTAATTAAACAATATATTCACATCTACCGGCCTGAATATTTCGAGAAATCTTTTTAGAAAAGCATGCCTCCTCCGGAAGGAATCGAACCTGCGTCCGCTATGGTAAACCGTCATTAGATCTGATGTGCTTTATACCAACTCGGACACGTAGGACCTCCTAATCAGGCATAGCACGAATACTACTTTTCAACGCATACAACTCGATTCTCGAAATATACATGTCTACTCTGTTTCGTATCCTAAGCAAAACAGGGACAATATTTTAGGAAATGGATTAAACCTGACATATTTTTTTCTTTTTTTTTTGTTTTTGTTTAAACGTTATTTTCTGAATGGATACTCATATTTGATTGGCCGTGTTAATCTAAAACATGTCAGATCTAATGACGTTTAGCCCTAGAGAACGCAGGTTCGATTCCTACCGGAGGACGTATGTTTTTTCTAACAAGATTTGTCGAAATATTCAAGTCGCTAGATGTAGATAAATAAATATACTGTTAATTAATAAATAAAACAGTGCATCAAGCATCTAATCAAATATGAATATCCATTTAAAAATAACCTCACCTACTCAAATATAGGAATCCACTAAACATAACGTCTATAGTACTAAAAATATGCCTTATTAATACATAAAAATCTAGTACATCATTTATTCTTTAAATATGTATACAAATCACCATCAAAATATTTATACATTTACCTAGATACCTACTCTCTCTCTCTATATATATATATATATATATATATATATATATATATATATATGCGTGTGTGCTTGTGTGTGTGTGCGTAGGTACACACATACGCCTGCATGAATATGCATAGAGGTTTTAACAAAAATATATATAGCATAAAAATATTTTCCAGCTTATTCTTGATGTAATGTTTCCAAGGTAAGTGCAAACAACAGCACAATATAGCATAGAAATATATTTATGAATATACAACTAGACATTGTCAGTGTATGATTATTTATGAACATATCTAGACATTATATTTTTATATATAGAGAGGATAGTTTTGAATATTAAAATGCATTAATGAAGATCTATATTGATACTCATATTAATCTTTATATATGCATCAGAAAATGTGTATCATCTGAACTTTTTGCGCAGTGGATACTTGAAAAGAGAAACATATGTTTTTTATAATTGCTGTCCAGATCAAATCAATTTATATCAAAGGGGAGATAAGCAGAATTGTTCAAATTTGAAAATCTCTTCGACATGGTGAAAAGCAGTTGTTTAAATGGTATCAGCGAAAAATAATGTTTTTCCTGAAAAGAAATAAGATACTCTATGACTGTGAGAGTATCACAAGCCATTCATTCGGGCGAAAAATACAGAATCTGATCTTTGTGAACAAGGGAAAAAATCCGCCGATCGTAGCTATGTTTCTTTCTTTCTATGTGCAGCGTCCTTTCAGGACGTAGGCGATCATGGCTCTCCACCTCTTTCTATCCCTTGCAGTTCTCAACAAGTTCCTTCCCTCTGCCATCTCCCCCAGACTACGTTCTGCCATCCACTTGATCAAGTCCGCTAGGTATGTCATACGTTGTTTTCCTTTGTCTCTCTTTCCCTCTATTCCAGCCGGGAGTATCAGATTCTCCAGGCCCTCCTTCCTCATTATGTGTCCCAGAAACTTCAGCTGCTTCTTCAAGGAAAGCGAAAAAGGAGAAAAATTGTATAATATCAGAATCGTGCCCCTTAATTAAAAAAAAATAAATATAGCAAATTAAAATTAAGACTATTCGGAAAATAATTGGGCCACTTGAAACTTTTGCAAAATGTATTTGATTGAATGTATTCGGAATTTCAGGCAGAATTCACGACGGGGATTTTAAGAGATATTTTACCAACCAATTTCCAGCGAGCACTGTCAGACATCTGACAGAATGAATTAATACGTGACTTGTACCAATATTAATAATAGCACTGTAGTACTTTAGCTACTCTCTAAGGAATTCTAGGCAAAATTGGGTCTTCCTGCCGAAAAAAAAAAAAAAAAAAAAAAACACGAAATATAAAATGGACAGTTTTCCTCCTGACGCTTCTATTATTTTAACTACCTTCACTCCTTGGCAATGTTTGCGGTTTTAAAAAAGCGATGATTTGAATTATAATAAACCCTAAACATATGATGAAAATGAATTTACAACAAAAATATTAAACACTATTTATTAGATTCTTTATTTGCAAAAATAATTTAACATTTGGAACATTCTAAAAACTAATGCAATTTAAACTAATGCAATGCAATATTTATCATTTACCAATTTATAAAGAAATAAATGTAAAAAACCTTTTCATTCCTAAATTTATACATATTTACTAAATTATTAAAATATGTGAACTATAAAGGAAATCTTTGTTATTTACCATTTTATTAAGTTTGAATCAACATCCAACCATCCCAATAAATAATAAAATGAATAAATAGTGTAAATAAAAAATATAATGAATAAATACTGTTTATGATTTTTGCTGTCAATTCTCAAGAAGAAAGAAAACGTATAAATTCACTTTCATATGTTTAGGTTTTATTACAATTCTAATCATCTATTTTTAACAATCAACATTCCCTAAGAAGTGAGGTAGTTAAAATATCGGTGTAAAGGGTAAATCCGTCCTTTTCACACTTCGTTTATTGGCAAGCACAAAAAATCCAAGTTTGCCGAATTCTGTAAGTGGTTTTATCAAATTAGTCAAAACATCTGAAATCTATATAGCATTTGTATTCTAGAAACAGTCAGGACTCTGAGGCATACACTGCATATTTGAGCTTGCTTCAGTTAACAGGATGTTCTTTGGCTAAACAGAACTGGCTGCGATGAAAGGAAATAATAATAATAATAATAATAATAATAATAATGAGGTGATAGGTCAAAATAGAGTTTCAAATGGATTCAGAAATACAAGTAAAGCACGATACACCGACTGAAGCTGCAAAATATGTAAAAATGAAAGCAAAAACAACTTCAACCGACCGGATAAAGGAACAATGGTAAGATAAACCGCTTCATGGCCAATATTCTGCCCGTGCCAAACAAACTGATGTAGACAAGCTCCTTACCCATCAGTGTCTACGTAGTGCAGGGGTAAAAGCTGAAACGGAAGGTTTTATCCTTGCTGCACAGGATCAGTGCTGGTTAACTACAAATTATCAAGCACACATACTAAAATAATGTGTTAGCTCAAAATTCAGGTTCTGTGATAATTACCCAGAAACAATTGATCATCCTGTATCAGGCTGCACGGTATTGGCACCTACTGAATATAAAACCCGGCATGACAGAGTTGACCAATATATGCACTGGAAATTTTGCAACTTCTACGGGAAGGAAACTGAAAGAAATTGGTATGAAGACAACCCAGACCCGATTACGGAGATAGGACAATTTTATGGGCCTACACAATACCAACAGACAAAACACTGAAAACTAGCCGCACAGACATTTTATAAGAAACCGCAAACAAAAATGTGCGTCCTTATTGATATGGCAGTCCCTGCGGACTGCAGTGTATCTTTGAAGATCTTCAAAAAGCTATAAAAATACAAGGACCTTAAAATCGAAATTTCAAAAATGTGGCACATGGGAACATCAGCAATCCCTGTTGT
>CAHIKZ030000646.1:300000-367500 GCA_903632075.3 Acanthosepion pharaonis
GTAATATGTCTTTGGCCATCCCGATACATCTACAGATCTGTGTCGCACTTACCGTCCTTAGCGTGTGAGTCAAGACGCTTACCAGATACTTAAACTTCCGTGACTGCTTGATTCTAGATTTCCCGACCTTCAGATCGCATTTAGGGCTCATCCTCTTACTGACGACTATGCACACAGTCTTCTTGGAGGCAACTCTCTCCTTGAAAAAATGTTTTGCTTGAAATACGTGTTAAAAGTGTATGATCTCTTTAAGACAAACGTATTCGTAATTATATTTTTACTACTAAAACTTCGCCCTATACAAGGCCCAAGAGAACTCAAGATACGGTGTGAAGTTGTATGGACGTAAGCGGAGGAAGTAAGTACAGATTACGAGGAAATGAAGTATAGATAATGTTGATACTAAACTTGAAGAGGTTAACATTGTAATGATTGGAGAAGCATCCTTTAGGGAGTGTTTGACAGAATAACAATTCTGGGGAAGATTCTGTCTGAGTAGAATTTTCTCTTTATCAGTGGAATACGAAAGGAATGAAAATGATCTGATCCTGTGTACATGGCATGGTGGGTAATTAGCTGGTGGAAGCAAGGATTGTAGCTCTTCTGAACATTTGCTATAGAGTAGCGATGGGTTTCAGCTTTTCGTCTGTGAGAAAGTGCGTGAAAATAATTCATCGCCCATTTCTGAATTCTGTCAAGGCTGGAACGTTAAGAGTGGGTAGCTCCAGCCCAAATATGGCAACAATATTCCTGTTTTTTTTTTTTTTTTGTTTTCTTTTGGGGCGGGAAGGGGACTTCAGCACTTTACTTTTCTCTTTTTCATATTTAGATTGGGACGACAGATAAAAACGAAATAAAAAGAGAGTAAAATAAACTGAAAAAACTAAAGTTGTCAATTTATAAAGAATTATTCTTCTTCGTGTGCCGACGTAGGCGATCATGGCTCTCCGCAACTTCTTGTCCTTTCTAGCTCTTAATTAAATTTATCTTCTGTTATTTCTCTTAAACCCTGTCCCGCCATCCATCTAGTCATGCCCTCTAAGTAGGTTATGCGTTGGTCTCCTCTGTCCTTCTTTCCTTTAATTTGTTTCGGGAATATCAGATTTTCCAAACCCTCTTCCTCATTATGCCTTTCTGGTGTTAAGTATAAGTTTCCTTTTGTTTCCATTTTCTCTAAAAACTTCATAGCGATGTCGTTCTTAATTTATATAATAAATTCGAACGTCAGTGAGTCACGTGTCACTGTGTAAAACTTTTTCAATTAAAGGGACACAACTCTCCAACTTTCAATATCTCATCTTTATCTATATAATACATGTGATTGTCAATGCGTCACTGTGTATTTTTTCAACTTTGCATTATAGGCCGTAGCCCAACATATACCATTTTGGAATCAGACCGACACCGTGAGCAAATTGAAAACATCCCGGTTCGGATCCACACCCGCAATCTTGAAATTTTGAATTCCCAAGGTTTCATTGCTGAAATTGTTTTCGGTCATTTTTTACGTGATTTTTTGCAACGATTTTTTCGTACGATAACAATTTTTTTTTGGTGTGTCGGAGGGGGGGAATAAATTTGGCAACAATCGAAATTAATTGCGAAATCCAACGAAAGTCACCCATGAAATAAAAATAACTGTTTGTATGGAAAGTAAGGACCTACGTACATCAAATTGTCTTTAAATTAAGTGTCGGCAAGAGAATAATCATTGAATTTTTAAAAGGCAAGCTTAAATATTAATGCAATATTTAAATGCAGCGATTAATTTTGAGTTCTTCTGCAGTTTATTGTTGCCTCTCGCATTTATAGTGGGGGTGGCTTTTAAGCTCGTATTAAAATAAATGATAAGATATTTTTGATTTCGAGATTAATTTAAAAATACCGTAACTACCGGTCACAAAACGAACACTTCTCCAATATGACTCTATATTTTACCTGTTGGTATTATGTGTTACAGTTTTTTTGTGTATATGTTATATAACTTGTGAGTCAGTCAAGATGACTTAACTCCCTTTATAGTCCACCAATAGAAGGCTAACCAATCAGAAGCCACAGAACATTGCATCCGTCGTGTATAAAGGCGGCCATTTTTGTTTTCCTACCCGAATGACCAGTGCCAACTTGCCCGGCGAAGGAAGAGCTACGCTTTCCTACTTTGCTCCAAATATTCACTGTTAACCTCTGGATTCTATACTCGAAACGACCGTCAAAATGTCTAACATTATGTACAGGAGGCCGGTTCAATTTTGATTGATTGATTCGTTTTCTACGGCTTATTAATTCCTTTCAGTTTATTTAAAGCCAGCAAATATTTCTAGACTTTATTTTTATTTTATTTTTGATAATAATGGTTTAAAGATACAAGTCTTACTGTTATAGTAATTCATATTATTACCATGAATGAAGTGGTTTCACACCTTTCCCAAGAGAATCTGCGCGTAATTGAATATATCGAACCAGACAGGAATTGGAACTCAGCTCTACGATTTTAATTACACCATCCGTACATCCAAACTTACAGCGACTCGTATTCGCAAACGGTCACCCCTCTAGGTACTGACCAGGCGCAACGTTGTTTAACTTCGGTCATCGTATGGGAACTAGTATTTCAACGTGATGTGGCCGTAATTCTAAATCCACATGCCTCGATCTGTACAACTTTACAGCTAAGACCCATCATGCCACGTATACAGGATCGAATCCTCCTAATTATTTCCGTAACCATTAGTAAGAAGGTCAAGTCATAGTTTCTTCCCGAGAATCTATACTTTATGGAACAGACTCCCAAGATGGTGGTTCTATGATCTCCACAATTTTAACCACATATAGTCTAGTGTCAACCGTTATCTATCCTACATATCCTCATAATCTACCTGTTCTTCCTACTCTTACAGCCATCAAACAACCTAAACTTCTACATTGAGGGGCTCTTAGCCTTGCATTTGGTGAACATTTAACATGTTTTTAAAAATGTTGTAATTTGGTATAAACTGTGGCGGACATCGTTCAAATAATGCCATTATCAAATAATGCCATTATCAAATAATGCTATTATCAAATAATGCTATTATCAAATAATGCTATTATCAAACATGTACTTTACAGATAACTTGAAAAAAATCTGGGTTATTTTTAGAAAGAAACAAAGAAAGAAATAGAAGATAAATATTTCTTTCTTTTTATGTGCCATGTCCTTTCAGGACGTAGGCGATGATGGCTCTCCACCTCCTTCTATCCCAAGCAGCTCTCAGCAGCGAGGGAGAGAGGGAAGGAACTTCCCTCTGCTACCTCCCCCAGACCACGTTCTGTCATCCACTTGCTCAAGCCCGCTAGGTATGTCGTGTTGTTTTCCCTTTCTCTTTCTCTTTATTCGACTCGTGAATATCAGATTCTCCAGGCACTCCTTCCTCATTATGTGTCCCAGAAACTTCAGCTGCCTTTTCCTGATGTTAAGTATAAGCCTCCTTCTTGTTTGCATCCTCTTTTAGATCTCATCGTTGTTTACACGCTCGGTTCATGTGATCCTTAGCATCCTTCCGTAGAAGTCGCCTCGAGTCTCTTCTTCATCTTTGAGGAAATCGTGCAGCATTCGATGCCGTAAAGAAGGACAGATGTCACATACTTAGCTTATTACGGAGCAAAGCTATAAAAGTGGGGTAACTAGTGAGATTCGGATTCACTACAGGAGTAGTGTAATAGTCAAGGTGCTCACTAATTACTACGACACAACGAGGTATCCTAGAAAAAAATAAAGAGAAAAAAAAGCCAAGAACGTCTATACTGTAGGTTTTATTAAATGATATCTTAACGCACATAAAGTTTCATTTCATCTGATCCGAAAAGTTATACAAGACTAGGGCAACAGATAGAAATAATTAGAATATTTTAACGGTTTTCTAACAGAGCAAGATTCCAACTGATGAGTGATTGAAATTCTGATTTCACCGGCTTTAGTCGCTGACTTTTGCTACTAAATCACTGTACATATAATCGGGGTGGTGGGACTCATTTAACACAAAATAAATGAAAAAAAAGACATTTCAACACAGAGAAACGTGACGTACAGTGCATTCAAAGTACTGTCAATTTTACAAGTACAAGACTGACCAACCTTCCCCCAAAATGTGGCATTATTTTTTTTTACTTAATTTTCCTTACGATGCGCTCACGTGATGCAATTTGTATTACCGGACGAGAATGGAAACTAGGCGACGACGACGACGACGATGAAGAAGAACAACAACAACAGTAACAACAGCAGCAACAACAACAATAAGAAGAACAAGGACAAGACCAAGAACAACAATAAGAACAAAAAAAAAGTGTTGTAGAAGATGAGAACGAAGATGAGTATACGAATATGGAAAAGAAGAAAAGTTAATAATAATAATAATAATAATAATAATAACAACACCATTAATAATAATAATAATAATAATAGAAGAAGAAGAAGAAGAAGAAGAAGAAGAAGAAGAAGAAGAAGAAGGAAAAGTAATAAGAATGAAATTTTTCCTGCTCGGAAATCAATATTTCTTTCACTCTCTATTTCGAGATGAAATTGACCTTTGAACTGGAAAATATCATAATGACTTTTCATATACCCGACTGAATAAGCTATTAATTTTTTTTTTATAAATGTATGCAATCAGAATTTCATTTCAGTCTCAACGTTTAAACTTATTTTTCATTTTTACTCGGGAGTAAGTGATAAATTAGTGATTTCACTTAAATTATGACTAGAGAATAAAAAAAATAGTCTTTGATTGTCTACGTGTGTTTTGATGAATGATTTACAGCGGGAATGACGTTTCCTGTTAAAGCGGCTTCACTCAGAACGAGGTCAGACGGAATGGAGCGGGGGGGGGGCATATGAGCGTGATTAAATTGACACCGCTATCAAATGTCAGCAAGATTATTGATACAGAATCAATGGGGAAGACATTTTTTTTTTACCTTTTATTCTGTCAAAAATGCTTTTGCTGATTTTTTCTTTTGAATTACCTTTATCGGTGATTTTATATATATATATATATATATATATATATATATATATATATATATACATGCATACACACATATATATATATATATATATATATATATATATATATATATATATATATATATATTCCTTTTTACAACACTTATTGTCTATCTTTTCGAATGGAGACGCTTCGATAATTGAGATCCTTATTCCTATGCGATTAAGGGTTAGTTAATTAGTCTTGGTTGTCTGGGTGATGGGCGAAGTTTTAAAAATTATTAACAAAAAAGAACTTGCCTCTTCCTAAATCAGGAAAATTTGCTTTAACACATCAATGGCCGCCTTCTCAATTTTGGGGTTATAAATAGAAACCTGTGAATAATCATATTCGATGTGTTATGCCCCTAATACCCTAATATATTCAATTTACAAATCCTTTGTAAATGAGCCCAGATATCTTTATATTGACAATGATTTCAAAAATGAAAGTCAAAAAATACCATCTTAGAGATACTTCATAAAGTGGGTTTTTTGTTTGCTAGTCTGAAATTGTTAAATTCGTACTAATCTCTAGATCATCGCTGCAGCTTCAGATAAAAATGAAGGCAGTTTAAAAGTCCCAGAAAATGATTGGCTGATATCATACAATAGATCTAAAACTAAACATATAACATTATATCACCACTGAGAAGAACCTAAACCTGCAGCAATCCTGATGAGTGGTCATACCATCAAAGAGGCTTCTTGTTTCGAACGCCCACTGTTTCGTAATATGTAGTTGCAGTATTTTTTCTTACTCTTTTCGGAGCTATTTTTCTCAACAACAATCTCGTTTTCTCTCCTCTTCCCAGCCTCCGCTTTCCTGACTGAATATGTGTTCATATCTACCAAATTACACAGAAAAAAAAACTCAGTCCTTCATCAGGATTATATACATATTCTGATATGTGTTTTGGACAGCGTCTGATGTAAGAGAGGTTGAAGAATTTTTCGTTTTCTTCAGAATTATATCCAACAACTCCTGTTGTTGTTTTTGTAGTTCTAGCAAGTGTTGATCTTTTTGTTGTTGCTGTTGTATTTCACCCATCGAAGCCAAAATCTGCTCCATATTCGCAAAATATGTTTTTTTTCCTACAACCAAGAGAATTTTTCTTCTACAAAACAAGAATTTTTTTTAAAACCAGTGTTGTTAAAATTCTTATCGTCACCTTGATCCTTGTTCTCGAAACATCAAGTATATCTTTCCGTACTTGTTCACTCAGTATAAGTTTCCAAAACCCTTTTAACTCCAGTTAAAACTCATATGAGTTACTGAATCCTCGTTACTGTTGTAAGTCGTAAGAGTTCCGAATCCTCGTCACAACGGTTATAAATCGACTGAATTCCGAATCCCTCGTCGCCACTGTTATAACACGCTCCGTAGCGCTTATAATATAATGCTTCGGCTGGTTGCTGTGATGCCAGTATTAATTAGTCTGAAGTCTGCTACTGCTGCTTATTATTATCATTATCATAATTTTCTTCATCTTCATGTCATCAGTTTTCAACTCAGTATCTATATTGATGACACAACTACTTACTCTTGTTTTAATTGTATGTCTGATTGGTTCGATAAAGCCAAATTGGCAGCTCATCTAAAAAATGACCTACAATCTGTTGCTAACTGGGGCAAAGAATGGCTTGTTAATTTTAATACCTCCAAAATGAAACCGTTTAATCGTATGAAAGAACACCTTTTTATGCCTTCCATGGCTGATGCTAACCTCCGGGACAGTGACTCATTGCACTTTCTCGGGTTAAGGTTTTTCGCTGATATAAAGTGGAAAGATTATATTGAAACGATAAGAAACATAAGAAAAGAAATCCCTGTTAGATCTCGTATGAGTTCCCAAATCCTCGTCACAACGGTTATAAATCGCCTGAGTTCTAAATCCCTCGTCACCACTGTTATAACACGCTTCGTAGCGCTTACAATATAAGTAATGTATTAATTAGTCTGATGACTGACTCCAAACGGCTTCTAGTATTTACCAAACCTCCTCACAAGGCAGGATGTGGAACAAGGCCAGGTTTTATGTGGGGCGTTCCTAGCCCGTAGGCCCAGGCAAAATATTTCCCGTAGACCCTGCATGCACTGGATCGGGTTTGTCTACCTCATCAGACGAGATTCTGCCTGTAGGCATAGCCTTGTCTGGGTCCGTCTCTGCCCGAAGGGAGAGAGTTCAACAAGTCAGCCGCGAGTCTGGCAGGGAACTGCCTGACTCCAATCGGCTTCTTCTTACTTCTGACTTGGAGCTCTTTATTTATAGTTATGTACTAGTTTATATAGTCACCAGGGTGTACTATTTACTTTACAACAATGGTCGACCATACTTTCAAACAGAGGTAGGTTACGAAATATTACGTAATACAAAAATTTTAAATTATTTTTAAAATCTTAAAGCAAAATACAATGAATTAATCTTTTCAATTTTTTATTAGTAAATATGGTTTTAACCTAATAACAATATCACCTAACCGGATGAAAGTAATGCAAAATTTTAAGATATTTTTATATTATAAATTGTTATAATTAATATTTTAAAAAATGCAAACAATTCTTGTAACAATTCATTATTCATCAAAATTTTTTACTTAGGACAATAGTATCCTTAAGAAATTTTATTTATAAAAGTAATTAAAAGCTTTTCTTATTAAATAATGTCATAGTTTTATTTCAGTTTTTTTATTTTATGATTCGGAGCAGATTTTCGGGAAATGAGTAGTAGTTTGAAAAAAATAAAGTTGATCTACATTCTCCAAAGAGTCCTGCTATTAAGTAATGAAACAATTTTCTCATGAAATTTTAATTTCTCGAAATTTCATCTGGGAAAAAATTTTTACCAAGATTTTCTAAAAGAAAAAATTCCCAAAATATTTCTTTCATTTGTGAAGAAGTTCTGAAAGTTTCATTAAAATCCAACAATTATTTGATTTTTGTGAGAATTTACAAATCAATATGCATTTCACCGGAAAAAGCACAAAATACTAATAAGGAATATTACGTCGACCGCTGAAGAAAAACAAAACAAGATTTTTACCAAAATTTTGAACGTTCTAGAAAGAATTAAAAAATATAAAAAATGATAAAAAAATAGCTTGGTCTTTCCTCTTAATAGTAACATAAAAATCTTGACTATAAAACTTTGTTTTTATTACGTTTGGGACTTTTGTCTTCATGCCATCATCAGGAGAAAAAAAATCCCTACTTGTTAGTACAGTGAACTACATGGATGGATGACTGTCTTTAAAGAAAGTGAACTTTGTCCGTAGCTTTCATTTGTGTTTTTTATCGTTAATTTTAGTCAGTCTTTGTATTGGTTAAATATAGTCTTTCTATCCCCACATCTATCTATCTATCTATCTATCTATCTATCTATATATATATATATATATATATATATATATATGTATGTATATATGGGGGTGGATAGGAAGAGGCTCACGGAAACAGAGAAGTTACGGATTATCTTAAATTTATCCGTTGTAGCTATGGAATTTTTTGCAAAAGAATTAATTTTTTTAAATAATTACACAGCGCGTTCGCGCGTGTTTTAAAAAATCACCATCTCAACGGAATGCAGATTTTATCGCAGTTACAATAAGTTTGTCTTTGTAATTTACCCCTGAAGATGATCTTGGAAAAGATCGAAAGTACTTGGGATAGAAAAGAACTACGACGTCTTCCTTGATGAATTTCATCTCAGCATCAAGGTACTGATTAGTGAATTAGAAAAGATCAGTATAAAAAAAAAATAGACATTAATATGTTTATATTATTCAATAAAACATGTTTGAATGAAGATATGCTGCTGAAATATATATATATATATATATATATATATATATAGTGTCTGTGTATGTGTGCGTGTGTCTTTTACATGTTTGCTACTGTCCTTTGGTATACATGATCACTGTCTACAGTCATTATAAAGAAAATATTAAAGCATAAAATGTTCTACATACTAATCATACTTATATATCAATAAATATATATTTGATGCTCAGTTATGTATTAAAATAGAATAACTTGGTCAACTTTCTTTTCCGTGGGTGCGGGCGAAGGAACCAGTAGAAGGTTGCCCTTAACCAACTGTCAGAGAGGAAAAAGGAAGACGATAGATTGTAACAGGATATCGGTTTTGTCGAACGATCATTGTAATGATATCTTAAAGGTATTCGAGGTGAAAATGACCACATCTTGCGGCATAATGCGACATTATGGACGGAGGTAAGTGAATCACACGGGCACAATCATTCAATTAAACGGCATATTTATGATCAAGCGAACGCCAACAGGGACACTATCATGGTAGCCTTTCCCGCCGAAGCCGCTACTCCTGTCAAGATGGCTATCGTCGGCAATGTCCCTATAAGCGACAATTAGTCTGACCAAGCACATGATTTGAATGGATTTGGCCAAGCGCAAGCTCTGTATGAGTAACCCGGCCCGATCGAAAGCAGAGTTTGGTACGATCAATAGGAAATCAGTTTGTAAACTAGGTTACAAATAATTTTCTTTTTTTTTTTACTAAAGTTCAACCTATGCAATGTCGGAGAGCCACCTAAGGTAGAGGTTTATTAAATAATGTCACTTTAAGAGTGTACAGGGTGGAAACAAGAGTTGCAGATTATGAGGATATGCGGGATAGATGAGGGTTGACCCTAGTATTGAAGAGGTTAAGATTTTAGCGATCGGAGAAGCATCCTCTCGGGAGGAAGTTTGTTCTGCGGAATAAGCTGTCTTGCCAATGGAATATGAAGGGAACTACGATGAGTTGACTCAGTGTACGTGGCTTTCGCGTGTCATTGCTGTGAAGGTGTTCACCCGAACATCTGCCATGAAAGTAAAAATAGAGTAACGAAAGGTTAGCCATCTTTTGTCTGTGGAAAAGGTATTCGGGATGGAAAGGCAATTCTTCACCCAGAAGGCTCTGCAAACGTTTTGGGGTGCTACTTTTACTTTTATCTACAAGGGAAAATCCTTACGTTGTTTGTTATCTACAAGAAAGAAATATCTACTTTGGCTTGTTATTTACAAGAAATAAATAATCTACTTTGGCGTGTTATCTACAAGAAAAATATCTACTTTGGTTTGTTATCTACAAGAAAGAAATATCTACTTTAGCTTGTTATCTACAAGGATAAATATTAACTTTGGCTTGTTATCTACAAGAAAGAAATATCTACTTTGGGTTGTTATCTACAAGGAGAAGATAACAACCAAATGGTATCTTACCATTATGCGGTAAGGTATATGTGGGAGGTATTTCAGCCGCACTCTGTATAATAGAATAATATATAATTGTGCTTATTTTTGAAGAGTAGAGTTGATAAGCCAAAGGGTGATTATTTATGTCTCAACCTAATATTTTTTTTTCTTTTTTCCGTTTCTTTTTTGTTCCACAAGAAAAAAAATGCCTGAACAGAAAATTTTTAAAAATTATTAAACACTGGAACGTGTAATGAAGAAAGAAGGCCTAGAGAATCTAAAACGCACAGGACATATTAAAGGCTAGAGAACTGGATTAAGAAGAGAATGAGAAGTTTTTACCCTCTGTGAATATGGCATGGTGGGGTTTAACCTTAAAGGCCTGAACTGGTGGAAATAAAAGGTAGAGCGCATCAGTAGCGATAAGCTTGAGGCGATTTGTCCGTGAGGAAAAATCCAGGTATAGACCCCAGAGTCTCAAGCGTAAATAAGCAATTATCTCAACTCTGAGACAGGCCACCCGTTTCAAGAATCTTAACTAATTGGTTCGATTTTACCGTTGGCAAACTTTGTGAATAAGATCGATGACTCTGATATTAAGATAATTCTCAAATATAAACAAAGTAAAATGAATTTCCCCAAAACATTTTGAATACAGTCTCCAACTACGTACATGTATTGAAAAGTTCCCACAACGACCAACATCTCGGAATCTGACCAAATGACTAAACATCAGAATATTTTAAAGGCTTCTTGGTCAATCTGAAACCTTTTCAGCATACCATCGTAAAAATAGTCATATCCTAAATTCTACGCTGAAATTTAAAACTGATTCATCCATGCATTCGTACGTAGTGCAAAATGCACCTAAATAAATTTTTATGGCAAATAAACCTCCACACCCAAAAAGCCTGCATATACACAAATGCGTATACACGTATTTTTGGAGTATTTAAATATACAGAGACAAGTTAAGAAACAAAAGATGACAAACTTTTAGACAAAGAATTCCAGTTACATATTTTGTTTTGCACCGAACGAAAACAAATAAATTTATTTGATGAACATTTTTTCTCCTTCGCAAGCGAAAAACAGCACAAAACAATAAAGCTTTTCAATATTCTTTTCAAATCAGAATGTGAAACTCAATGAACGCGCCGACACCAAATTTTCTCAAAATAGCAGACGTGAAAAGAAAAATCAGTCTTGCCTCGTTATGAATATGAGAATAGCTAAGAACTGAAAATGGTATGAACAACGACAGAATCATCTACGTCTGTTCAATAGATGGCACTAAAGAACAAAACTAAAACAACAAAAAGAGCTTGGATTATCTTAAAACAGAGAGAGAGAGAGAGAGAGAGAAAGAGAGAGAGAGAGCGTGAACTAACATATAAAAAAAAATTGAAATATGGACATTATCAAGAATGGCAAGTCGGCAGGATAAATATCTATTTTCGATCAGCGCCCATCATGTTCTCAAGATGATATTGTCTTTGGGGAGTTCGAAGCTAAATTTTATTCGATTGTAAATTACTCGACCGGTATCTTTGTCTTTTGTATTTGCAATTCTCAGTCGACTTATCAAAGGAAGAGTAATGAGAAAAATGAAAATATTATTTACAAGAAAAGTGACTAGAAAAAAAATAAAGAAATTGAAAATATAATAACGAAGCAGATAAAGATATGAAAAATTACTCAACATGATGAGTTTTGAAACAAAAGAGGCTAACAAAAATAATCTTTATAACAATTCAGTTACAGAAACAGATTCGTCGGTTTAATGTTCTTTCTTTCTTTTTTATTTTTCTCTTTCGTTCTTTCTTTCATCATTTCTTGCTTTCGTTTTTCTTTCTTGTTTTTTCTTTATTTGCCCAAATCTTAATTTTTTTCGTTACTTATTTTCTCTTTCTTCTAGCCTCGATTTTTTAAATTCATTTTTCTTTTCTCTTTTAGCGTTTTAACATAATTATTGGGTTGGCCAAAAAGTTCATTCGCTTATTAAATTTAATTAATAAACCGAACGAACTTTTTGGACACCTAATATTTATTTTTCTATATTATGGCTTCCTTTTGTATTCTTTTTTTTATGTTAGTTTATGTTTATTTATTATTCTGTGGCTTTATGTTTTCTGTCCTTCTCCTTTACTTCATTTCCTATTTTCTTTTGTACATTTTTATTTCCTTTGTACCACTTTTGTTTGGTTGCTTCTTTCTTTTGTATCCACAGGGTGGTCCGAAAGTCTTATTACCCCTATATAATATAATTTTCTATTTCAAGCTTCTACAGTTTAGAAAAGAGTAGGGGTGACAATACTTTCGGACCACCCTGTATTTCTTTCTTTTCTTTTTGGCTTTTTCTTTCTTGCTTCACGCCCTTTTCTTTCTTCTTTTCTTTCATTCTTCTTTTCTTTCTTTCTGTCTTTATCTTCCTTTTAGTTCTTTTTGCCGTATTGTTTCCTCTCCTCTTGTCACCTATTGTCTTTAACTTTTCTTTATTCTGCTGTCATTCTTTTAACCAGTTTGTCTTTCCTTTCCTTCATTCGTCATCCTTTTTATCGTATTTTGTTTTGCTTCTTGCTCTCATTTTGTTTCGCATCAAATTTGCAATGAATGTCTTATTATATTTACATCCTTTTGTCAATAAAATTATCTCTTGAAAATGAAATAATTTTGTTCTCCATTAAGAAAAAAAAAAGAAAAAACGCCTAAAATTGTATTTCTTTGAATTGTCAGCATCTTAAGAAAAGCTTCAATCGTCGAAAATACCGGACTCACCAAACGAAAAGGTTAAATTAAAAAAATAAAAAATAAAAAAAAATGGCATGGTTACATCATCACTTTCAAAATATATTGGCAATTCACACAGCAAATACAATATTTCACACACACACACACACACACACACAGACACACACACACACACACACACTCACACACACACACACATACATACATATATACATACATATATCTATATCTATATATATGTGTTTGTGTGTGTGGAGGGGGAATATACGCACGCATATATACACGCATGCTGACAGAAACACACGAAAATGGAAACAGATCTAAGAACACACAGGGGTCATTAAAACATTAAAAGATAAAATACCGATAAGTAATTCATCATTTCGCTTGGACCAACTTTAATTGTTTTATGACCCTTCGCGCAGAACTCTTCATTGCCAATTCAAGAAAGAAATTCGGATTACTAACACAAAAACAGAGAATGTCTCATATCGAGAATATTTAACATTGAAAAACATAAGGAAAAAATTAATTATTTTTAATAATATGTGGAAATCTCCACCCTTTACCTGATGACGGTCGCGAGACCAGAAACACGTGTAGTAAAATTATGGGAAATAAAGCATAATATTTTAAAAAAATCCACATTACAACCAAAAACGTTTGCGGCACCTCTCTTCTCTTCTTTTTAATATATATACTTTTCTCTCTTTGGATCCACTATAACCTCTTTCTTTTTATATATATATATATATATATATATATATATATATATATATATATATATATATGTGTGTGTGTGTGTGTGTGTGTGTGTGTGTAAGCAAATATATGGATATAGATCCGACAGTATGAAGAAAAATATACTGAAAAAACAAACAAAAATCCTAATATGCGATTATGCTGTTTTAATGTTTAATGTCAACGTCGGACGTTTCGGTCTAATAGACCATCTTCAGGACATATTCATAAAACATAATTAACATAGACCATATTCAATTCAACATGAAAAAGACGATGGACATAAAAGCAATACCAAGCCAAACAGAAATCTTTTATAAGATCAGCATTTCGTTTAAATATGATCACGTCGTCGTCACGTGGGCGAATTGGAAGTGGATGCGCACTGCTGATGAGTCCCAAATATAGGACGAAACGGCCGTCCAGTGCTTTCTGCATTCTGTTAAAGTTTCTTTCAGGCTCGATGAATTAATTAAATATATATACATACGGGGTGTAACAGCAAAATTGTCCCAATCGTGTTACAGCATAATTGTTCAGCCCACAAAATGTTTGATTAGTAAAAAAAAAAAAACACTAAACTAATTGAGTTTATTTATTCCAGGTTTTCAGATACCAAGTTTAGCCCTCCTGATACTATTTTTCGAGAGAATAACTGAAAAACCCTTTGTGTTATTTACCTCTCCAAGTTTTCCACTGACTTAACCAGGTATTGAACTCACACTGTCACTAATATCTCATTTTAACAGATATATATATATATATATATATATATATATATACCAAAATTACACAAAAATATAAAATTTATTATTCAATAAAATCGTCATTGGCTTCAGCCACATCCTCCAGTCGACATCGGAATCTCCTGCATCTCTTCTGGACGGTCTCCTTGTTTAAGTAGTTTAGTGGTTGCCATAATCCTTGCCTTCAGTTCATCTTTGGTGCTACAAGGAGTTTTGTTGGTGTCTCGTTCAGCTGCGCCCAATATAATAATCAAGGGGGGTGCAGTCTGTGAAGTTAAGTAGCCAGATGTAAGCAGTCATGTGGTCGCAGAAATTGTCTAACAGCCATGCCTGGTTTCCCCTTCTTGTGTACCATGGTGCAGAGTCCTGTTGCCAAACATATAATCTTCCAACAGCCACCCTCTTAATCCAGGGCAGCATTACCACCTCAAATACTTGATGTAGGCCTGCGCGTTGAGGAGATCTTTTCTTATTAGAACGATCAAGGTGATTTTTCCGAGCTGCTGTACCTTCGTAATCACCATTAGACTCATCCAACTCTTTCCGAGTCCTCTGCACCGTCTTCAAATTGACACCTCAAACACTCTGAAAAGTTCGTATAGGAATTTTGGCGCGAATGCCAAGCAGTACAGCATAATGTTTCCAAATCTTTGTCGGAGTGAATTGTGTCATGATGCATTTTTCTCAAAGACAGTGCTCAACTGACCCTACTATAGTATGCAGGCAACAAAATCAAAAACAAACAACGCGCATGCGTGAAATTAAAAAAAAATTAAAATAGCGACAATTTACCCATTCCACCCTGTACTTACATTTGTATGTATATATAATCATATACGTGGGCTGATCAAAAGTATCGGGAGTGGGGCTATAAAAAGAAAACTACAACACATCAACTCGGCATTTAATCTCCTTCGAAATAGTCCCCCGCCCTTCTGAAGTCAAACTCGTTTGCAGTTGACTTTGTAGCATTCTCTTGGATTTTACTCGACGTCTTGAAATCTTGTTCCTCTCAAGTGGGAATTGATTTTCAGAAAAGGAAAAAGTTGCAAGAGGAAAGATCTGGAAAATATGCTGGTTGTCGGACCTGCCGAATGTTGTACTTGGCCAAAAAACAAAAAAAAAACTGCTTCGCAAGCCATGGTTACTGATGGAACTTTAAAGTACTGCTATAAACAACGCGAGTAAGCGAGAATGTTATAATTTTTTGTAAGCGCGACAGAGGTCAAGGTCAATCTGTGCAAAGCAGCGTCACTGGACTTACTTTACCTCCGTTGCCATAGCAACAGTTCCGATATTTTTTAATCAGATCTCTTATAGATGACTGTATATGTACATTTCATTATTTTTCACTATATCTTTTTTAATATATTCAAATTTATTTGGTCATATTTATTACTATAAAGATGAAATCTATATGCGATGTAATTTTGACGTAAATAATACCATAAATTGTTTTGTGTTCTGTATTGAGAACCTATTTTTTTCCACGCACACACACACGAACACATAGATAGATAGATAGATAGATAGATAGATAGATAGATAGATAGATAGATAGATAGATAGATGGAAATAACTTTCGAAAATATATTAAAATGACACAAAAAAAGGCGAAGGGCTCAATATCAAAATGACAAATTATTATATTTTATCCAATCAAGTTAGATGTTCACAAACGTGGGGACCCTGAAACTCATCGCTCTAGAAAGATGTCTGCCGAACGACCCATCCCCTTTTTTCACCGAGTGGGTGGGTGAGGAAATGACGGAAGTGGCGGTATTTCAAGTTCGACGATGTCGGTCAAAGCGAAAGCCTGAAATAACCGAACAACGAACCGCACAAACCGCAGAAACGACAACTGTCCCCACTTCCGCTCGGATAGATAGATAGATAGATAGATAGATAGATAGATAGATAGATAGATAGATAGATAGATAGGAATGCACATAGGTAGATAGATAGATAGATAGATAGATAGATAGATAGAAGGCACATAGATAGATAGATAGATAGATAGATAGATAGATAGATAGGAAGGCACATAGATAGATAGATAGATAGATAGATAGATAGATAGATAGATGGGAGGCACATAGATAGATAGATAGATAGATAGATAGATAGATAGATAGATAGATAGATAGATAGATAGATAGATAGATAGATAGATAGATAGATAGATAGATAGATAGATAGATAGATAGATAGATAGATAGATAGATAGGGAGGCACATAGATAGGGAGGAGCATAGATAGATAGATAGATAGATAGATAGATAGATAGATGGATAGATAGATAGATAGATAGATACAACTCATGCATGCTAACTGAAAACATTTATGTAAATAAATCACGTCGGAATCTAACCTGTCTCCTACACGGAACATCCATATAGCCTGACGTGCTATGTCATTTAGGCTATATTGCGGTTCTGTTTAGGATACAGGTTCGATTCCTGTCGGGGGACACATTTTCTTAGAGATTTATCGGACATGCTGTTAATACTGATTATTATAAACAGAGCATATATATAAATACATATCTATGTCGTCCATTCGTCCATGCTTAGAATATTGCTGCCACATATGATCCAGTGCCCCTGCTTCTTGACAAAATCAGGCGGCTAGATGTTGTTAATACTGTTTATTATAAACAGAGCATTTACTTAAATAATTATATCTATAAAATGGCGTATAAACAAAAAGTATATGAAAATAATTGCCGATCCATTTAATTACACACACACACACACACACGCACATACACACACACATATATATATATATATATCGAAAAAATAAAATTCGGTCGAGTTAATTTAGAAGGAATGCGCGAATTTGTAAACAGTGACTGCTACTGCTGATAATGCAACGCTCTTCTATGAATCGAGCACTCTGAGTCACTGGCGTGTTTATTCAAAAATAAATACGTAAAAATTCACCATACTCTCTGTCGGAAGCTAATAGTCTAGGGAAAAAATCTCCGACTGATACCAAATCAGTCGGGTTTCTATCCTGGCTTGAGGCAATCGGATGTCTAGCAACACAGTCTGTCTGTGGATGACAATATATATATATATATATATATATATATATATATATATATATAAATTCAAATGTTATTTTAGTGGATAGCAGTGTTTAAATTAGACACCCCGTTTTAAAAACAGTGTGTATTACGTCTATCGGCCTGCTCACTGTAAAAAAAAATTCATTACAAGAATTTCCCGTCAGTGTTCGGTCCCTTTTTATAGGAGAAATCACCGTTTGATCCGACGTGCTTTACAACTCGACTACAGAAAGCATTATATCCCACCAAATTTGTATTTATCTTTTTTAAGGAATACACACCTTAATGAAAGGGAACGTTCCGATTCTCTTGAAAGCCTATAAATTCTCAGTTTCGTAACCGATTAGCAACATAAGATACGCAGACGACACAGTACTGATAGCAGACACGGAAACGAAATTAAAAAATCTCCCACAGAAGGTATCGACAGAGAGTGAGAAGAAAGGACTAAGCATAAACTACATGAACACAGAATGCAGGTCGGAAACACTAGAATCAGGCAGTCGCAGAAATTTAAATATTTGGGAAACGGTGAATACGACACTGAGATCCGTAGACGTATTGGGATGGCCAAGGACACATTTCAAAAGCTGGGCAGAGTATTGCGACACAGCAGGATTTCTTTGGTAACAACGAAAAGAATACTGAGCTGTCACGTGGCATCTGTTCTTCTTTACGGCAGTAAATGTAGGACGATTTCCTCAAAGATGAAGAAGAGACATGAGGCGACGGAGATGTGGTTCTACAGAAGGATGCTAAGGATATCATGGACCGAGCATGTGAGCAACACTGAGGTCTTAGAGAGGTTACAAACAAGGAGAAGGCTTAGACTTAACATCAGGCAGCTGAAGTTTCTGGGACACATAATGTGGAAGGAGGGCCTGGAGAATCTGATACTCATGGGTCAAACAGAAAATGAGACAAGGGAAAGCAGCGTGTGACATTCCTGGTGGGCTTGAGCAGGTGGATGACAGAACGTAGTCTTGGGGAGGAAGCAGAAAAAAAGGAGCTTGCTGAGAGCTGCAAGAGGTAGAGAGAGGTGGAGAGCCATGATCACCTACGCCCTGAAAGGACATGGCACATAAATAGAAAAAGTCAATAAATGGGCATTTGTATCAGATTTTCTCAGTTGTGCTAAAAAAAAGCGCTAAAATATAACCTTAAAATTCGGATATGTGAACTGTGTCTGGAAACGTATTGTGTAACTCTGAAGGAGTACCTATAAGGAAACCTGAAGAAATGCAATAAAACCAACATATATAGGCATACTCATCATGAGTGTACTATCGTCTACTGCAGTTGAATCCTCTTTGCCTGTTACAGTTTTATTTTTATTTAAATTTATACACGTATTTATCTCATATCTTTGGTATGTTCAAATGGAATAATTAGTGAGAAGAGTTACTGAAAGTTTTTTTTTTAATTCTTGATGCTAAAATAAAAGCAACAGAAATATAGAAAATATAGAAAAATAACTATATTACAGGAGTGTCAAAATTAACCTTTGTACTCACCCGCACACTAAAAAGTCGTTGGCGGAATTCCCGAAAAAATGTCTGCAAGTGCATAGCGCAGAAGGAAAATCAAATCAGCGGAAACTTTTGGAGTAAAATTAGAAGATATAAAAAAATACAAAAATAGCTTCTAAACATTGGAATGGGTACCGACATATTTATACAACACGAGGAGGCACGGTGGAATAATGGATAGTGAGTCGGATTGAGGAATTGGAGAGCCGAGTTCGAATTCCAGTGGAATCCATTACATTCACTTACGTGCTAATACCCTTGGGAAAAGTTGAATCCTCTTCTAAAAGTTATGCGTAAACAGCAGGACAGACCCGGTTATAGCCTTGGTCTACCGCAGAAAGAAATGGCAACCTACAGCAGGAAAAAAATCTGCCTCGTCAGTCATGGCATATAATTGACTGATTATACAACACGATATGAATATTGATCTGTGAGCATGTGTAAACATGCAAGATCATCTGTGCCTTCTTTTGAGAAAGTGCGGAAAGTTCTCGGCCTGACCTAAAAACCCTCCACAATAATAATAATGGTTGGTCAGACTTTGGGAAACTAGTTAGGCCACAAACCTTTCAGCAGAACCTAGTATATACAATGTCTGTCCAGAATATATCAATCAATCTTGAAAATCGGTTGATCGGTCTCAGTGTAATTTGGCAACCAATCAAAAGGAGCCTTACTGCGAATGCTTAAAAAAGCCTATCTCCCATAGGTTTATTCTGCCGGTATTAAGACGCCACAGAGTGAGCTTGTGTAATGTGTGAATATCGGATTTATAATGTTGACTCATCGAGGTCTTTTAGAAAGTCATCGGATTATCCATGTCTGTCAGGTTCACGCACTGCTAATACAGTCCAGATTTACGTACCTACGACTTCTGGATTTTCCTAAAATTAAAATTGCCGTTGAGTGGCTAGATATCACAGACTATGAACACGATTAGCGATTAAACAGAACATGACGATTCAACTGACAACAATTCAGGAAGAAGTTACAGATTCACTTTTGGGAGGTAGAAAGAAACACTTTGTTTTATAAGGACGTGGTGTCTCGTGAGAGTGTTAGCATTGTCCAAGGGAGGGTAATTGGCATTATTAATATTAAGTGGCTAAATTAATTCCAAACATATGTATTGCTAACACACACACACACACACACATATATATATATATATATATATATATATATATGTGTGTGTGTGTGTGTGTGTGTATATATATATATATATATATATATATATATATATATATATATGTAAGCAAATATATGGATATAGATCCGACAGTATGAAGAAAAATATATACGGAAAAAAACAAACTAAAATCATAATTCACGTTTCCAAGTTTCTAGTGGAAGTAGATTTATCTGTAACCTTGGAAACGTGAATTATGATTTTAGCTGTTTCTTTAAAACCAAGTACTTTTAAAAGTTACTCCAAAATTCGCTTGAGGGTGAAATGAAACTAATGTCTTTAATTTAATTACAAAATTAAATTCGGACCTTCCATTTTTGAAACATGGTTAGAACTGTGTAGCGGACAAACCATATTTGAAATCAATTAATCTATAATATATATATATATATATATATATATATATGGGAAAACAATATATATTTTTTAATATACCAAGGACAAATTTAAGGGAAAATTCTATGACAAAGCTAACCTTCGTAACGAAAGGAATGAATCAGAATATATTTTCCTACCCACCAACTCTATCACGACTACAATTGAATAATGTATCTAAGCTTAACATAAAATTTGTCACAACTACTTCTAAAACAATAAAAGACTTAATTAATACAAAATAAAATAATAAGATAAAATTTGATGGAGAAATTTACCCTAACACCTGTAATGATTGTCAGAAGTAATACAGAGGAGAAACATCAAGAAATTTAAATGAAAGGGATTTCTATAAAACAACACACTAAATGCATTAGTTTGTCACCGTAATGAGTCTGGTCATACTTTTGATTTAAAAAAAAATGCTATTCAAATTAACATAACGAAGAAAGCAATTTACTATGACGAAAATGTACAGGAAGTCGTTTGATATACAGTAAATTTACGTCCAGGCTCTTATAACGTTTCACCTTTCCTGGTAGATCTTCTTTTATCCCAATGTGGGATAATTAATAACAAAAATGATGGAAACATGAAAAAAAAAAAAAGAAAAGAAAAAGAAACTAAATTAAATAGGCTAAGCTATATATTCAAAACATATATTTACAAAATAAGATAATTTAAATCTAAAATTCTCAGCGTCCTCTCTTTGTACCCATGCATATTCGTATCAACTTTGACCCAAGGAAGTCCTAAAGGCCGAAACTCATCACAGGAAAATTTTAGATATCGTTTGACTCTGCACATGAAGAGACCAAAATTGTAGTTTTCAAGGAATCATCACTAGGGAGTTTGTTCCACAACAGAACCGTTCTAACAAACACAAGAGGAATGGGATTTATTCGCCATCATGTACATAGCATAGGGGGTCATAGCTATGATTGTTTGAGCTTATGGGACAAAGGAATATAACTCGTCCGAACATCGGCCATTTTAAAATATATTTAGTAGTGTAAGATTAACGAAATTACAGTTTCAAAATGGAGAATCATACATCACCCAGAAGGCCTTGAATTCGAGTCTGACAGCAATATTACATTCTTGGTTTAGTCTAGTACGATATTAATACACTATTCTTGGTCTGATCTAACTCCTGATGTCAGGAGTGAGGCATTTTCTGGGGCGATTCAAAGAACCGACCATTCTTTCAGCGTCTTTCGATGGCATGAGACATGTTGCGAGGGTAAATTGTCGCCATTTTATATTTTTAATTTCGCGCATGCGCATTGATTGTTTTTGATTTTGTCGACTACACGGTATAGTAGGGACAGTTGGGCACCGTCTGTGAGAAAAAGAACACCATGACGCAATTCACTTCGCCACAGATTTGGAAACGGCATGCTGTACTGCTTGGCATTCGTACCGGAAGCTCCAATATGAAAATTTTAGAATATTTGGATGTAAATCTGAGGACAGTTCAGAGGATTCGGAAAGATTTGGTTGAGTCTAATGGTGATTTGGAGTGATCACTAGTGATGGTGACGTTATACCTCCATTCATTTTCCCACAGGACTCAACACGAAGCGTACATCAAGTGACTTGAGGAGGTAGTACTGCCCTGGGATAAGAGGGTGGCTAATAGAAGACCCTATGTCTGGCATCAGGATTCTGCAGCATGCCACACAAGCAGAAACACCCAGTCATGGCAATTTCTGCAACCAAATTACCTCTTACATCTGTCTACCTAACTCCCCAGACTGCAACGCCCTTGATTATTATATGGGGGGGGGAGTAAATTATTAAATTATTTTTTGTAAAAAAATGTTAGAATGTCGATTTACATAATTAAAAATTTAATTACATTAGATTTGCTTTATTAAAATAATTAAAAACAAAAAACTGGTCCATTTTGTTTTGCCTTTTTTCAATTTATTTTATTAGAATATAATTAAAAACAAGTGTTTTATTGAATTATTTCTATATGTCAATTTACTTTATTAAAAAGTACATTTCTTTACGATTTACTTTATTAAAAATAATTAAAGACAAAAATGTATGTATAATGCCGTATTTGAGGAAAAATATTCATTAATTAAGGTTTTAATCCTTAATAAATTAATTTAAATTAGTATGTTTTTTCTGGTGCTGTGTTGTCTCGGTCCTGAGTTGTCCCGGCGCTTAGTAGGCGGTGTACAGTCGGCGGTGTTGAGGTGGTGCTCTGTTTATAATAAACAGTATTAACAACATTTACCAGCCTGAATGTCCGAGAAATCTCAAAGAAAATGTGACCTCCAACAGGAATCGAACCTGTATCCTACACGGAACAGCAATATAGCCTAAAAGGCATAGCACGTCAGGCTATATAGAGGTTCCGTGTAGGATACAGGCTAGATTCCGAGGTGATATATTTACAGAGATATTTTCCTATCCCTTAATACTTAGCTTAGTTTCTAGTCTGCATTATACTCTATTCCTAAGCATTTTCGATTTCTGTGACACACTATTTTTATATAAAATCCTTAATGGCTACTCGCTAAAACTTTCCTAATTGTAATGAAACTGACAGTCAGCATGCATGTGTTGATATCTATCTATCTATCTATCTATCTATCTATCTATCTATCTATCTATCTATCTATCTATGTCTGTTCCTTCCTATCTATCTCCGGCTGTTTTTTGTCTATCTATTTATCTATCTATCTACACCCACACTCATAGGCCTACCGTAGTCAAATGGCACAGTACTGGTATCATCTTGGACATATTTTATAGCGAATAAATGATCTTCATTCTTTTTCATACAAAGCTACCACAAAATGGTGAGAAAAGTCACTTGCCGTAAAATATCTGATACGAAGATTTACTTAGATGTTCTCTTTTCGTTCATGCCTTATTTTTAACTTCTTCAAAATAAAATTCATGTGTATATTGCAACCGGCTATTTTTTTCCGTAAAAAAGTGACCCTAAAAAAAAAAAAAAAAAAAAAAAAAAAGCAAAACACTCATACTGTAGTCGAGTAAATACGGTAAACAATAGGCGTGTCGTAAAATGGAAGGAAATAATTTAATCATGGCCGGCACTGGTATTTGATGCATGAGAGTATTCTAGAGTTAATAGACTCTCCCACCTAATATAAGTAGAGGGTAGTAAGAGAAACGAGGGTCAGTCGATGATCTCGCAGATCCCACGTTAAACTCGGGAACTCCACTTTAAATTCGGCCTTGTGTCACATGTAACTGCGTGGGGTAGTTACTAAATAGCGTCAATATCGGACGACAGTAGTCCACAGTTAGTCGAATACAAAAGTAGTCAGCGACCACAACAAGATTACTCTGCGTAATACTTATATCAAGTTCCTAACGTTTTGTACGTCGGACTATTTAGAACCGATTTAGTACAAATACAAGTCTCCATTGAGAAATAACTCCACACCAATTACACATGCTAATAATATCAGTACACTTAGGTATAAATATGTCCCCCCCATATATATATATATATATATATATATATATATATATATATATATATAACTAGCAGCATGGCCCGGCGTTGCCCGTGCTTGATTAAAAAATCCTTTGCCCTTTGCCGTGCTGATGTTGCTACATGCCTTACTTCTTGCCTATCTCACACTGCGAATTTTTCTAAGCTCTATACTAAACATTAAATCTCTTAGGAAAAAGAACTAAACAAAATGAACACAAAACGATCAGCTTTAAAAAAGGACTCGTAACTGGAAAAACCGAATGAAAAAAGAATGTTAACAACAAATACTTTTTCACACCCAACCCAGTTCTGCGGAATCAGAATCAACGTTGAGTTTAAGCAAGCGAATGAGCCAATTGGAGTAAAGTCCCATGCAGATTTAAATTTTTCCCACTTGTGACGAATGCAGCTATCGATTTTTTTTTTTGCATGCTAGCATGCTAGTTAACATTCGTGTCAGTCAACTGTTGGCTCTCACGCTGGCCAATAGAATCTTCCTGCCTATTCGTGGCAGCCAGCTATTGGCTCTCACTCTGGCCAGTAGAAAATGGCCGCAAACTGCATGAAAACATCGATTATTTCCGCTATCGATGGGAGTTGGGAAATGCAACATCGGTCTTGGCCTTCCCGCTAACTTGGAGCATGTGCATATAAATTTTGGTGCAAATCCGTTGAAAATTGCGGACGTGCATTCGTTACGCACTCCCCCCACACACACATCCTGCCTTTTATAAATAGAGATGTGTATTATTGAATAAGTGTTACTATGTACGCATATACGTTCAGATATAAATCTATGGTTACCTACATCTGTATATATCAGAGAACACTTCATAAAGTGTCAAATTAATAAATATTTAAATATTGAAAGGAAGATGGTAGATCTTGCTGTTTCAAGTAATAATATTATTGCCAATAAAGCGAAAAGAAGTAATTTTTCAAAGTCTGTAAGAAATTAATTCACAGCGAGGAAAAAGCTGTAGATTCCTTTCAGATTTTGGCATGTCGAGTGGAAGGGCGAAGTAAAGAACTGATGATCTTTGTTGTAATCAGCCACTACGTCAAGTCGTTCGACTCATTAATCTGCTAATGTCCACAACTTTAATGTCTGTATCATTCCATTTGAAACAAATTAAGTTCATATGTTTTTTTTTGTTTTGTTTTTTTTTTTTTGTTTTTTCAGGGGTACCTTCAAAGTTGTCTATCTTAGATTAAAAATATATCTCATCTCATCTATGAAAAGTAAATTGCAGTAAGTACAGGAAGTCCTGCTGCTCACCCAGGATTCAGTCTAGTCTTCTGCAGTTTTCAAGTTGTTTTTTTTTTTAAATACAGCTTTACCATTGATATTTCTCTGGTGAGTGTTCAAGAGATCTTTCTTTAGTCGAAGTCAAATGAAAATATTTCGGAAAATATTCAAGCCTAACATGCGCCAACAATTAAGATCTACACGATAAAACATATATTTCTCAAGTATATTTTTCACTGCGAATCGTAATTAGCAAGGAGAAAGGAGCAATTAAATGTAAGAAGAGAAAGGTGCAATTAATTGTAAGAAGATGGAATGCATGATGGTGATCAAAAGGGGCACCCCAAGGTGTGAGTTACACACTGGGGATGTCAAAATCAAGTAGATGGGGAAATTCGGTTTGCTAGCCAGACAACGGAAATTGTGACACAGAATTTCAAATGGTCATATTAATAACGAAAGGTATATTTCGGAAACTGAAGAGAGGGTCGTTAAAAACAAAGAAAGTAGTATTGAAATACCGTGTCATTTCTGTTCGTTTACATAACAGTAAAACTTGGAGAATTTCGTTACAACTGGCGAAAGAATTTCATGCAAGCAAGCTGTCTTTCTTTTTATTATCGTTTACAGCAAGGATGGCCAACCTGTGGCGCATGCGCCATAAGTGACGCATGCGCCATAAGTGACGCATTGGATGCTTTACAAGTGGCGCATTGCATCCTTTTGATGAAAAGAAAATAAGTCACTTCTACTCATTCATTTCAGTGATGTTATATTTATTGCACAACTTATATTTATTTCAAAACTCCTGGATACGTCCCTGGTCATAAGCATGTATTTTTCAAATAAATAGATTTTATTATAACTTTAAAATATGTCCATATTACAACACGTACTGAAAGGAAGTGAATATTTGTGTGGTGCATTTAAATTAATCGTACAAAATATTGGCGCATGGAATCAAAGGGTAGGCCACCCCTGGTTTGCACAATACAAGGCTCAAGAATCACTCGTTAGAGCGTTACTGCACAGGGTTTTTGCAGATGGCGAGTTGAACTGGTAAATGAATCTAGTGAAGTGGTAATCAGATCGTCGCGGGACGTAACCGTGCCAACGAATACGGCTATGTGTGATGGGGCAGGGAATGCTCGGCTGGCCGCTCTTCAACCGGAGCTCCTCATTGGACACAAGATCGAACCAATGCACCCACTCGAAGGTCTAGAATGAACGGTACTCGAATCCATGGATGTGTGAGGCGAGGATCTTGTTGAGAGGCCATGTAACGTTGCAGAAATAATAATAATAATAATAACAATAATAATATGGGAACATCAACAATCCCTGTTGTAGTTGGAGCCCTAAGACTGGTTGGAAAAGATTGCAGTAGACTAATTGAAGGGATTCCTGGAAGTCCATGCCTCAAGGAGATACAAAAAATTGTTCTAACAAGTACAGCCCGCACCTTACGAAGGGCTTTATCTATGTAATTTAATTCTTTTTTTTTTTTTTTTTGTCAGTGGAAAGTGTCATGACGCCATTTCTAACCTAAGGTCCCTGGGCCGGGACCCGGAAAGAAATGTGTAAACGCCAGAAATCAAAGAAAATAAAAATAATAATAACAGTCAAACGGACAAAGTCATTGAACATTTGCGCCCAGATATTGTAATTCCCAGCAAACAAGAGTTTGTTACTTTATTGACGTTACTTGTCTGTTTGATAAGAGAGAAGTCGAGAAAGGACACGAAATTGTGAACTACACAGACTCAAAGCACCAGAAGAAAAACCAAGAGAATATAGATTTACGAAAAGGTATAGTGCGTACCTATCGTAAACGGGACATTAAGAACAGTGTCAATCATTAAACTACTGAATACCTAAATATCTGCGGAGTATAAACTGATATCCAATAATTGTAAAACCAGCTAATAATATCCAATAAACTGTAAAAAACAAATAATAATAATAATAATAATAATAATAATAATGAATACCCTGATCATACAACAGGGATGTCTCATGCTTTTCACTCTTAATTGATCGGAAGTGTTCATATTTTACCTTGATAGTTTACTTTGGTTTGGTTTGGTTTACGACATATCAATCTCAATGGGTTATTTAATGCAAACATTTTTTTTTTTATTGCTGGTAATAATTTTTTTTCAAAAAGGTATTTCTGGTAATATTTTTTTCTTCAAAAGAACTATAGCCGGCAATATCTTTTATTTTTTTCAAAAATGTATTGCTGGTAATAATCTTTTTTACAATGTTATTCTGGTATTGAAACCTATTTTTACACTTTCGTAGTGTTTTGACCCCAGTTTAGGGGCTAACTATTTACCCATAGCTGGAAACCTAAAAGGTACTACCACCCCGGGTCAGGGTGGAGCTGGGAACACCAACAATTAAGAGGTGGTTCCACACTCTTCAAAACCTCCTGATAAGAAGCTTAGCTGTTGGACGTAGTTTATCGTTTTACACAGGACGCGGATGTAGTTTATCGTCATACCCAGGACGGGTTACCTTGATGAATTCAACTGAACTGCAATAAATATTTCGTTCCGTCGGACAGATTTGTTTGTCTGAACTTAACCAGTTAAATGTTGATGCGCTGTACATCTCTATTTATAGGCGGCAGAAGTGGGGCATTATCATGACGGTGTCTCGAGAGGGGTTTTTTTTTAAGCGTAAAGAATGAGACGGTGAAAGCGCCTTAGGAGTCACATCTAGATACTTGGGTATGCTGACAGTTGGAAACCATCTGAGCGGCCCGTTACCAGTCTTGAAATGGTTTGCAACTGGATCCAACATACGCAATTATGCGCTTCTTTGACCAAAACCTGTCACCATATCCTGCATATTTGGCTGTGGCTGTGTTGTATATTTATGTGACTGGGCCTTACGGTGTGTATAATGGAATTCGTTTATTTTTATCCTAGCGTCCTTGCTACTCTTTTATTCAATAATAATAATAATAATGAGGCCGCAAACAAAAAAATGCCTCCTTACTGATATGGCATTCCCTGCAGACTGCAATGTATCTTTGAAGATCTTCAAATAGCTATCAAAATACAAGGATCTTAAAATCGAAATCTCAAAAATGTGGCACATGGGAACATCAACAATCCCTGTTGTAGTTTGAGCCCTCAGATTGGTTGGAAAAGATTCCAGTAGACTAATTGAAGGGATTCCTGGAAGCCTATGCCTTAAAGAAATACAAAAAACTGCTCTCACGAGTACAGCTCACACCTTACGAAGAGCTTTATCTATGTATATATATATATATATATATATATATATATATATATATATATATATATATATATATATATCATAAAAAAATATCATGATGCCATTTCTAAACTTAGGTCTCTGGGCGGGACCCGGAACGAAATGTGTACACACCAGAAATCAAAGGAAATAAAATAATAATAATAATAATAATAATAATAATAATAATAATAGTTATTATTATTATTATTATAATTGTTATTAACGACCATAAACAAAAACGGTGCCTCCTTATTGATATGGCAGTCCCTGCTGCCTGCAATGTATCTTTGAAGATATTAAAAAACTGTCAAAATACAAGTACCTTGAAATAGAAATCTCAAAAATGTGATATATGAGAACATCAAAAATTCCTGATGTAGTTGGAGCCCTAGGACTGGTTGGAAAAGATTCTAGTAGACTAATTGAAGGGATTCCGGGAAGTCCATGCCTCAAAGAGATAAAAAAATTGTTCTGACAAGTACAGCCCACATTTTACGAAGGGCTTTATCTGTGTAATTTTTTTTTTTTTTTTTTTGTCAGTGGAAAGTGTCATGCTGCCATTTTTAACCTTAAGTCTCTAGGCGGGACCCGGAAAGAAATGTGTAAACGCCAGAGATCAAAGAAAATAAAAATAATAATAATATAGAAAGAAAAAAGATAGAAAAGCAATCGAGTTTTGGTGATAAAGTAAAACCTCGATGATTTGTGTCGAGGAAATTTCTTCATACACAGCCAAGGGTGATAATAAAGACGGATATTTTTTCAGCCCAATGAGGAGGCGGTACTAATGTATGGTGCCACTGCTTGGACATTAACTAAAGAGACTAAGCTCGATGGAACCTACACTTGAATGCCGCGAACTAGAGACAACATCCAACTAAAACACAAATCGATGGATCCATTCCTGATATTTCTACAATCTTACGCGAACGCAGAATGTTATTCGCAGGATACTGCTGGCGAGCAAAACAAAGAATTGCGCGAGATCTACTGCTCACGACACCTCGTCATGGCGGAAGGCGGAATGGTCGCCCAGAAAACGCCTACATTGACCAGATATTTCATGACATAGAATTCCGCCCTAATGACCTCCCGACCTTGATTCAGGACCCTGATGGATGGCGTGATAGGCTAATGAAGGCCCGAGATTGCTCAACCAAATAAATAGAAAAGCAATTGGCGGTGAAGAGAAAATAGAACAAGAAAAAGGTGGAAACTACGAAGAAATGATTAAATAGGTGACAAGTTAAAGAAGAAAACGTACAAAGAATAAAAGAAAGAAAATACGATAGGAATGCACACCACAAGCACACACACACACACACATATATATATATATAATTTTACGAACGTTCCACACGTCAAAACAATGACAAAAGTACATATAAATATGGACTTTGTAAATATAAATATATATTGTCCGCAAATCCTTCTTTTGAGTTATTAAGTTTAAAGAAAGTTTACGGAAGATGGTGCTGCGTTGCTATATAGACTAGGTTACATTTGTCATTCGTGTACATTTGTGGTTAGTTTGTCTTCAGCGTTTAACGTGTGTAGTAGTGTGTTAACAGAGAAGTGTTCCGTTTAACAACGGCAGGATATTCATATTGTGAGCAGGAAGATATGTTCTTTTTTTTTTTGCATCCGGTCACGTGAAGGGTAATGGACGCGAGGCTGCACGACTGTATCAGACAGCGTTTCCAGACCAAAGGCATCCTAGTCATCCAACCTTTGCTGCTGATTATCTTCACATTGCTGAACCATGATTCGTTACACCACAATCTATGTATCTAGGAAGACCCATTACACATTTAACAGAGTTTATCGTAAGATTTACACTTAATAACTCACAAACCAAGGATTTGTGGACATACTTTCATGTAGACTATTGTCATTGTTTTGGTATGAAAGCATTTTTGATACACTATATATATATATATATATATATATATATATATATATATATATATATATATAAGCAAATATATGGATATAAATCCGACAGTATGAAAGAAAAATACAGAAAAAACAAAAATCTCTTCCGTTGATGTCGGAATACGTAGTGATCAATTGGTTCTTATACCTTGAACTGTTTCTAAAAATTTTTCAATCGACTTTTAATATTTTAATTTTGGAAATCATCTTCGAATACGTTTTAACAACATCGCCCACGTGACGACTACGTGATCATATTTAAACAGAACGCTGATCTGTATAAAATTTCAGTTATCTGTGAATTATTTGGGCTCTTATGTCCATCGTCTTTTGTGTTAAATTTTTATAAGTTATAACGTTAATTATGTTTAAATGAAAATGTCCATGAAGATGGTCTTAAATAGACCGAAACGTCCGACGTCGACTTTATTTTAACATTAATACTACATAAATGCATATTCAGATTTTTGTTTTTTCTGTATTTTTTCTTTCATATATATATATATATATATATATATATATATATAATCATCCACAGATAGCGAAAACAGTGAGGCTAGACGTCCGAATGCTTCAAACCGGGATCGAAACTCGACTGATTTGACATCAATCAGATATCTTACCTCTAGGCCATAGTCAGAAAGGAAGGGAATTTTAACGTTTTTCTCTGTACGAAATACGCCAGAGGCTCGGAGAACTCAGTTCAAGTTACTTGAAGATTAATGCTTAATAGCAGTAGGAGCTGCTGTATTTTAAAACGCAATTTCCCTAGAGAGCTCAACCGAATTTCCGGGAGCATATATATAGTCATTCATAGAGACTGTTTTGCACTATCGCAGCACCTCAGTGTAGGATCGAAACCCGACTGATTTGACATCAGTCAGATATATATATATATATATATATATATATATATATATATATATATATATATATATATGTTGTTATGGGACCTTACCCATAATAACATAATGGACTATTCCATACGTAATAAATACTGCGCCTCAAGAGGAAGCAGAGATTTACGTCTGAAGTCTGGAATGAAGTCTGAAGTCTGGAGTGAAGTCCGTCAGGAGTCTGTCAGTCAGTCAGAGCAAGCGAGTCAGTCAGTCAGTCGAGTCAGAGGCAGTCCGAAACAGAGTCGCATTCAGACAATTACTACTAAACCTGATTGTTCGTACTAACACTTTTCTACCTCTCTGTATATATTCCTGTTTGTAATATATCTGTGTTGTTCCATATCCGCCTTCGAGTTCTTTTTATTGGTTCTACCTTGAACTATCACCGTGGTACAAGGAACCGGACCATAACATATATATATATATATATATATATATATATATATATATATATATATATATATATATGTGTGTGTGTTTGTGTGTGTGTGTGTATTCTTATTTTAATATACCTCTAGACACATATGTCCGCCAATTCAGGAAAGACGCAAACATAATATTATTATCACTATTTACCAAAATTTTTATCACAGCTCATGGGACAAGTTAAAATGGCATGATTTCAAATTACCTAGAAAATAATTTTCGGTTGAAACTGATCTGAATAATTTATTGGGGTAGTCAAGTACATAGTTATGAAATATTCCAGTGAATCTAAGGTACTGTTACTCACGAAGTAAATATTTCCTCTTACATCGAAATAAAATATATAAATTGCGATTCTGGTGTTTACAACATAAAATTATTTCCCTAATTATTTTCCATACAGGATACATTCAAACATTCATTGGCCGAGCAGTTATTATGACTGCTTGTTGAAATTTATCAATTCTTTCTCGTGAAACAGTTTTTCAAGAAAATAGGTTTCCCACATCCAGTAACTTATTGAACTTTCAAGTATTGATGGGAATTTCCTTCCTAACCTTTTACTTAAGGTAGTGTGGAAAGTAAAGATTACGTTATTTGGTAAAGTTTTTTTGCGATTCTGTATCACCAGTTTACGTTATCTGATGAAGGACGACCCTCTCGAAGACTTTCATTCGCTCGAAATCATTTTTATGGGAAAACGGTTGTATATGACTGATAGTTTAGACATTTCTGCACAAACTGCATGTCAGCTTTACTCCTTTTAACTTCATTTGGATTCCATATCAATACTTGCATTGTAGTACTTTTTTTTCTAATTTTCTTCATGTTAATAATAAGCTATCATTAAATGGAAATTGTCTTTGCGAAGGTCGACATCAAACTATATGCTAATAGTGAGATTAGCTGTTTCCATGCAGGAAACATTCGACATTCATTGATTGAATAGCTATAATCACCGTCGGTTGAAATTTATTAAATCTTTCTCTTAAAACAGTTACACAGGAAAATATGTTTCTCGCATCCAGTAACTTATTGTTCTTTCAATTATTGATGGTGTCGTCCTTCCTAACCTTTTGAAAGGTAAAAATCTTGATTATGTCATTATCGTCTCTTCGAGTTACTTGTGCTATCCATTTTAATTGTTGCTGCTGTTGAAATTCTTCAAGTGTTGTGATGTCTGTTATTTTGTAAAGTCCTTCTGAAGTGCCAATCTATGTGATCCGATCAAGGACGGCCCTTTTCAAGATCAACATGGTTCATTCACACGAAGCCATTTGTAGTCATTGATATCAGAAAACAGTTTTATTTAACTGATAGTTTAATAATTTCAGAAATTCATTGGATACCATTCATGACGTCCATATGAAAGACTCGCAGGTAATTATTAGTTTAGTGACTTCAATTCTCACGTAATGCTACACTTCTATAGCCTTTTGCCAGACTAGGTTAAGCTGATCAAATATTTTTTTGTTATATTTTTTCTTGTTTTACTCACTTTAACTTAATGTTTTTCGTTCTTTTATTTTTATTCCATATCAATTCTTGCATTCTACTAATTTTGTTCTCTTTTCTATAATTATTAAATAATAAACTATCATCAAAATGACAAGAAGTGGAAATTGTCTTTGGGAAGGTCGACATCAAACTATATGCTAATTGTAATAGTGAGATTAGCCGTTTCCATGCAGGAAACATTCGACATTCATTGATTGAATAGCTATAATCACTGTCGGTTGAAATTTATCAAATCTTTCTCTTAAAACAGTTACACAGGAAAATATGTTTCTCACATCCAGTATCTTATTGTTCTTTCAATTATTAATGGTGTCTTCCTTCCTAACTTTTTGGGAAGTAAAAAATCTTGATTATGTCATTATTTCCTCTATTAATTTAAGAATGTCTTTCTATTTTGTTTCAAATTAAATCCAATAGATCAGAACGCAGAAAGACATGTCAGTATCGTGCAACGACAATATATGCCAGTCGGTGTTTTTTTCTGTTTTTTTTTTTTTTTATCTACATCTGCAACAGCCAAGTTTTTGTCCAGAAGTGATTTAGAAGAGACGAGAATAAATTCAACAGACATAGAATGTCTATCCAATTTAATAAAACTCGTTTGCAAGAAAAATTGCTACCCAGTTACACCAAATTATTATTATTATCTTGATTTTTATTTCGATTATTATACATCCTGTACACATAGTTTGAGTTCTCGATTGGTTCATTATATTTCCTTAAGCTGAAATATCCTTGGGAAAGGTAGGAATCCTTCTATCCTCCCCTTTCTATGGGTTAATTAGGATGCTTTGTATCACTAAACCCTTATTATCCCTTATTATTATGTCGGTTAAAATTTATCAAATCTTTCTCTTAAAACAATTTTACAGTTTTTATATAATTAGAGTTCTCAAGTTCACTAAATATTATACATCCTTTTAATTATGATATGAAGTTCCTCACAATTTATTTTTTTCTTCGTAATATGGATAGTTAACATTATAGACTGGTGCGACGGAATTACAAATGACGTCCAACAGCAAAGTCTCTGTTCAGGAGGTTTTGAGGAGTGTGAAACCACCTCTTAATTGCTAGTGTTCCCAGCTCCAACCTGACCCGGGGTGGTAGCACCTGTTAGGGTCCCAACTATGGGCAAATAGTTAACCCCCCAAACTGGGGTCAAAACACTATGAAAGTGTAAAAATAGGTCTTAATACCTGAAATACTTTGAAGAAAAATTATTACCAGCAATAACTTTTAGAAGAAAATATTACCAGCAATACGTTTTTGAAAAAAATATTACCAGCAATAAAAATCTTGTTGGCATTAAATAACCTATTAATTAATCAATCGATATGCCGTAAAACAAAACAAAACAAAAATAAATAAATAAATAATAGAAACCATATCATTTGAAGATTTCCAACAGTAACAACAACAAAATGGTTAACACGTGTAACTAGAAGAGAAAATAATGATATAATCAATGATTCTGATGTAGGATCGAGTATTTAAAGGCTGCATTTGTTTGAAGTCATTTTGAATCACTTAACTGAGAAAAAGGCTGTATATAGATTTCAGTTTAAACTTTTCTAAGCGATTAGAATTCCATGCATGACTTCCATATAATAGTCTAGACTTACCTTGATTGAGTCTCAAGACTTATAATGTGATTTTTACAATCAAAAATCTAATTACCGCGAAGCAACCACATTTCCAAGAGGCTTTTTTAATGGATTATCTCTCATAACTCTTTTATTTAAAAATAAAATCAACTCGGAATTGTTGGTCTCGTGTATCTGGGTTCCTGGCTTACCACTGCAACTCATCCAAATACTGCATATTTCTTTCTATATCTGGTATCTGTAGTAAGAAACAACACGGTTAACATATGATAATGTTGGCGAGTAATTAAAGCTACCCAATCTGGCAAATTAGACTGATCTAATTTGATTTCAACTATCAGTCTTGGTTCTTTGTTAGCACTCGAAATTAAAAGCAAATAAGTAATTAATAAAATTTGATTTAATTAATGTGCGTCTAAAAATATTAATTACGAATTAAGTTGGCATTAAATAGACATTAATTAAAAATTCGTCTTTAAAAATTACTTTTGTGACAGTATCTCATTTATATTCGTGGTATCGTAGATTTTACAAATCTAATTGTAAATTGACAAACTATATACACATACACAAGCGCGGACGCGTACCCACGCTCCCACACACGCCAAACACTCACACACACAATTATACTTACGTGGTCATTTATTGTAGCCTTGTGTCATCATAAACCAAGCTTCATAAATATATATATATATATATATATATATATATATATATATATATATATATATATATTATACACTGTTACATTAGAACATAAATATCGACTACAAAATTGTATATTTTATTTCAACGTTAAAATCAAACCTTTCTTCAGGCGGTTAACAATGCTGTTACTAAACGATTTTAGATTTATTTATTTTATTTTACATATGTGTCTATATATATATATATATATATATATATATATATATATATATATATATATATATGGGCAGAAATCTCTCTTTCAAGGATCTTTCATCGAAAATGGACGACAAGGAAGATTTAATTAATCTTTTATTAAGTTTTTCCTGCATTCTAACATTTTACCGTTTTTCAGCGGTTAAAGAATATAAGATGACATCACATGAAACTCACCATACTGAAACAACATACTTGATAATGGCTATAGAACTATAGCCGGAATTATAACAACTATAGATAATTTGTCTGTTCTTTAACCCCTGAAAAACGAAAACATTTTCGAATGCTAGAAAAAAAATCAATAAAGATTAATTAAGTCTTCCTTGTCGGCCGTTTCCAGTTAAATACACACACACACACACACACACGCACACACACACACACACACACACATATATATATATATATATATATATATATTATGCACAGTGAACGCTGGTGGTAATAAAAACGTGGTCATTGTAAAATAACAGAGCTAAAATTTTAATGCACATCGCAATCGTCAGGCACAAATTTATGATTAATGATTGCTATGTAGACTAAATGCTAAGGAACAAATGTCCATTTATTCTTATATATATATATATATATATATATATATATATATATATATATATATATATATATATATAGTAAAGTAGTGAGGGGTTTGGTAATCCGTGTGGATAATTCGAAAGAGGATGTAATCCAGAGAGCTCAGTGTAGCAACAGAGCAAATATTAATTAATTGAGAAAGAGACAACATTAAGGTCCCATGACTATAATTTATTTCAGTTTATTAAAGAAATAAATTATAGTCATGGATTTATAAGGTTGTCTTTTTATATAATATATATATATATATATATATATATATATATATATATATATATATATATATATATATATATATTTCGTCCAATGGGGACTTTCTGAAAGCAAAAAATCATGGATAAACATATTTATCAACAAAAATGAGAGAGCTCACTGACGATGATAACATCTATGAAAAAGTAAAGGAAAACAAAGCTATAAAAGAAACACAAAAATTTACCAGCAACATCAAAAAACTACTAAAAAATGAAGACTTCTCCTGGGTAAAGCTTATTGAATACCATCCAGAAACACCCATATTATATGGATTACCAAAAACGCATAAAGCGAACATACCAATGAGACCTATCATATCAGGGATAGGCAGCGCTCCACATAAAATAGCCCGCAAACTAAGCAGAATTTTAACTCCACTTCTCGGCACTATTAGTCCATCACACATAAAAAATTCAGGCGACCTCTTAAACAAATTAAAAAACATAGACATTAGAAACAAATATATGGCTAGTTTAGATATAAAATCTCTCTATACAAACGTCCCCATAGAGAAATGCTTAAATCTACTAAAAACACCTAACAAATGCAAAAATTAAACTACCTATATCTACACATAAAATCATTAAAATATGCCAACTAATTATCAAGCAATGTTTCTTTACTTTTAATAACCAACATTACAGACAGAAATTTGGTTTATCAATGGGATCTCCTCTCAGCGGCGTTCTTGCTTGTCTATTTTTAGAATTTCTAGAAAGTGACTCTTTCAAAAATATTCCCCCTACAAACTCTTCATATTTCAGAAATATAGACGACTCATTATTAATATTTCCAAAAAAACACCAATTTAACGGATCTTCTCTCCAAACTTAACAACATTGAACCTACAATAAACTTCACTTTTGAAACTGAAACCAACTACACTCTTCCGTTCCTGGACATTTTGTTAATTAGAAATAATAACGAACTCAATTTTGACGTTTACAGAAAGGCTACAAACAAAAATGATCTGATTAGTTTCTACTCAAACCACTCTTCTAAAATTAAACCTGGAATTATTATAGGTTTCTATCGAAGAACATTAAGAATCTGTAGTCCCCAATATTTACTTAAAGAAGAAACATACATAGAAAACATATTCAAAAACCTACAATACCCATATCATTTCATCCACAAGGCAAGAAAGGCATACAAAATATACAACCAAAACAAAATTAATAACATAATCCGCAATAGTAAATTACATGAAAACAGATACATAATACTACTGACCAACTCTGTCACGTCCACTATCCAGAATAAACTATCCCATCTAAATAATCTTAGAATAGTTACAAACACTTCCAAAACCATTATGGATGTACTAAGATATTCAAACACTAATAGGAATAATATTTCTGAAGCAGGCTTTTATAAAATAAATTGCCAAAACTTTTCCTCCCAATATATTGGAGAAACAAGTAGAAATTTAAAAAAAAAAAACACATTTATGAACACAAAAGAGACCGCACAAAAAACGACTTAGCTAATGCACTAGTCATACATAGAAATAAATTCAATCACAATTTTGATTTTAAGAATCCTACACTCATAAAAACGAAAGTAACTCACTCAGAAGGAAAATTCTAGAGAGTGCCGCCATAGAATATTACCCAAATATTAATCAACGCCCAGGTTTTTTCCCTATTTCACCCTTTTTAACAAAATTACTGCTCTCCCAAACAGACGTACACAACAATATAGTAAAATCAAAAGAAAATGGTTGAATCCGCCAACACAGTTATAATGACAATGTTCTCCACACGTGACAATAACTGGCGTTATTTTCAGTTAACAATATGAAAATAGCGTTCTCTACATTCCTCCAGTTGCTAAGAACATTCTGTTTTTTTTTTGTTGTTATTATTATTGGTTACGTTCTTTAATTAAATTCATTTCATTTTTTGCTTTGAGGAAGTTCACATTGGACGAAACGCGTCAGCAATAACTACAGTTTTCCTATTGCCATTTATATTTATAAATATTGTATTTTCTACAGGTTAACTCTGATAAATTTTCATATATATATATATATATATATATATATATATATATATATATATGTTTCATAAAAGCGACAGGTAAAAGGTACTACGGTTAAGCTTTTTATTTAATTGTTTTTCTTTGTGTTCGAACAAGCCCTTTCTTTTTGGGACACAATGTGTGCAGAAATTGTCCAAATGTTCTATAGTTCCGAGCGCTTTCGTTTATTACATTTAGCTATTAACAAGAATGATTTTATTTTTTCATTTGAATTGAGTGTGTACGTTATGTGTATGTTTTTCATGTGTTATAGTGATGTTTTATTTTCCAAACAGGGTTAGCACATTGTGGCCTAGTTCGTAGTTAATATCGTTAAGATTTGGCTTTTTTTTATTATTAGGACTTCCATTATTTTTAATCTTCTTTTACAGGTAGATAAGATTATTATGCTTGTGTTTTCTACTAGTATGTTTCGAATAGAGTCTGGTATGTTTGTGTGTGTGTGTTTAAATGGGTTTTAATAGATCCTTGGTCAGATAGGTGTAACGTAAGGCGTCTGGATAGGCATGTAGTTGTGCGACCGATGTCATTTTCAAAGACAAACAACTTAACAAAAATGAACTCCGGCTATTTTTCTGACAGTTTTTTTTAATCTTTTTTATGTGGGGTGACGCATCAATTTCGATATCTTGGTGTTAAAAATACATATGAATTCTCCAGTTTTCATGTTAGTTCATCTTAAGGTTTGAGACTTCGACGGACTTCAGTTATTATCAACAACGAAAGAAATCGGAAGAAATTCAAAGTCCCTTTGTGTGACAGTTTACAACTTTGAGATGTTTTTGAATTTTATGTTTTGAAAGTTTGTCTCATGAACGTGATGTTGTATTTGAAGTTTTAGAACTTTGTGGTTTGACGTGAACGTGACACATGACGGGTTATACTAATTTAAATACATTCTGGAATAAGTATTCGAGAATCATAAGTGACTTTGTTGATTATTAATCGCTTACATTTAGCGTAGAATGCATTCTAAAATTTGAAATGTTGACTGTGTATTCCAGTAGACTAATTGAAGGGATTCCTGGAAGCCTATGCCTTAAAGAAATACAAAAAACTGCTCTCACGAGTACAGCTCACACCTTACGAAGAGCTTTATCTATGTAATGTATCAGAGGAGTGTCTTATAATATTTTGGCAAAGTTTGTATTTCTGTATCCTGTGCTAAGTCGGTATTGTGACAAGTGTATCTACAAGAAAGAGGGGTGATTGTATATCTTATATCCTGTCTTGTGTGTATGTGTTATACATCTAATCTGTAAGGAACGCTAGTATTAATTCCGGGCTATTGACTATTTTTTATATATCCTGATTCTTAACGTCCAACAGACAAAGTACTAAAATATGTTCAAACAGATTTTAGATTTAAAAAAATTGCAAAATTTGATGCTTCTTTATGCTTATTTTTCTTCCTTTCCCCATAAAGATTTAATTTGCCAGGAAATAATGAAAGCTAAACGAGAAAATGGCGCCGTAACTGTAAAGTCATTTAAAAAAAAAAAAAGAAGAAAATCTGTAAGTTTTCCCAAGTGTATCAGGTTCAGATGCAGCCGGTGCTAAAATAATTATTTTTCTATTTTCAAATTTACAGATAGATTTGTTCATATCTCTGAAAGTTAAGCAGTATGTTAAAATTTGTAAGTGAGGGAGTGCTGATACTAAAAAAATAAAACAAAGATATATTTGATTTCTCCATCATCAATTAATAAAATTTGTTTGAACTTTTAAGGATCTAAAAATTTCAAAATCCTAAAATAAGTATCAGATATTGAAAACATTCCTTAACAGACAATATTTTTTTTCATTTTTAATGAAGATAATCTTCGGGTTTCGATGTCTACAAACAACGTATATACTCTCGTATCAATCGACATTTGAAGACCTAATTTTGAAGCTAATTTTAAGGGGGTTGCATCATACACGAGATATAAAATTAGCATATTTAAAACTGGCTTTCTCTACACAGTTGATAAAACTATAAATCTATTTACTATAGTCAAATTAGCTTCAAAATTAGTTCTTCAAAGGTCGCATGATACGCGAGTATTTATTTGCGACGCCGCAAAAGCCAACAACGATTTTGTGTTTACAGGGTGACGCCTAATTGATACAGGCATGCCAAATCTTGCATGGCTGTTAAACTTCCAACCTAGAGTTGTGTTCAAAATATTGAATTTACAGACAGACTTGTTCATATTTCTGAATGTTTGTGACCACATAATTTGAAGTCGAAGAAATTAAAAATAAAAAATAAACAAATTATATAAAAAATTCCTATCATCAATGAATAAGCTTTACTTGCATATCTGCGAGCTTAGGAATTTTAAAGTTTAAATTGTAGAAATTGCAGTATAACATTCTACAGTTGTAAAAAGAAATTACCAAAAAATTGTATGTAAAGACTGTAAAAAAAATTGTATCCTGTATTTACAAATATTCTGTTATAATATTCTGGCAATTTTTGTATTTCTCTATCCTGTGCTGGAACAAAAGGAAATAAAAAGGACACTTATACGCAAAATACGGAAGAGGCAGTTGAAATTTTCTGGTGCACGTAATGAGGAAAGAGGGCTTGGAAGATTTGATACTCATAGGACAGATTGAAGGAAAGAGGGACAGATGAAAGCAGCGCGTGATATACTTGATGAGATGCTAAAACAAGGTTTGCGAGAAATAACAAAAAGACAAAACTTATTAAGAGCTCCAAAGGAAAGGAAGATGTGGAGGGCCATGATCGCCTACGTTCTGAAGGGACATGAAACATAAAAGAAGAAATAGATTTAAGTCAACTAATATAACCCCAGACGAATATCCGTAGCTATATCGCTACATCTACAATATTAGATCATTGGACTCTACAGAGGTCGGCTGTCTGATCTGGCTCGACTGGGATACGTTCTGTCCAGATAACGTTAGCAAGACACAACACAAAGGTCTGGACTTTTATCTTCGGACAACAAAATAAAATAAAACCATTCATGTATAACTTTTATGTTAATGGTATCCGTTGTAAAGCAAACGCGTTTCTTAAGTGTAAGTACTTAAGTGTAAATGACTTAGATTTTGTTATATATCAGGTCATCCCATAAGTTCTGTCCGAATTTTCCCTGATTATCTATGACTTCCTTCCATCTATTAACAAGCTTACTAATTCCATTACTGTAAAATTCTGTTGGCTTTGATTCGAAGAACTCACAAATATCAGTTTTAACCTCTTCCTGTGTTACAAAAGCTGTTTCTTCCAAATGATTCTGTAAGTTACGAAACAAATGGTAGTCTGAAGGAGCAATATCGGGAGAATGAGGTGGATGAGGAATTTTCTTCCAACCAAGTTCTTCGATCTTTTGTGACGTGATTCTTGCTGTGTGGGCTCGCGCATTGTCCTGATGAAACATCACCTCATTTCGATTCACTAGAGCAGGTCTTTATTCCTTCAAAGCTTGGTTCAAACGCTCTAATTGCTGATAGTATATTTGAGCATTAATTGTTGCATTAGGTGGTAAGAATTCAAAGTGGATTATTCCTTGACGATCCCACCAGATAGAAAGAAGAACCTTTTGCCCATGAAGTTCCCTTCTCGGCTGTGGCTGGGGTCCTTCCCCTTTATCAAGCCACTGTCTACGACGCTTAACATTTCGATAAAAGATCCGTTTTTCGTCGCCAGTCACAAGTCTATCCAAAAAAGGTGAAACAAGTTGGTGAGAATGGAGAGAAGAGCAGATGTCAACTCGGGATTTGAGGTTGTTTTCAAACAATTCATGAGGCACCCATTTTCCAAGTTTAGGAACTTTTCCAAGTTGTTGAAGATGACGATGAACAGTTGTATGGTTTGAACTGAGAACCACTGCCAATTCCTCAACTGATAAAGCAGGATTTTCTTCAAAGGCAGCTTCAAGAAGCTTTTCATCAAACTCAACAGGACGTCCGGTTCGATCTTCATCTTCAAGGGTGAAATCACCACGTCTGAATTTTGCAAACCATCTTCTGCAGGTTCTTTCATTCACACATTCCTCTCCATAAACTGAGTGAATGTTTCTAGCCGCTTCGGCTGTCGAGTTTCCTTTCTTGAACTCATAAAGCATTATGTGCCTCAAATGATTCTTGGGTACTTCCATGTTAGCAGGGTTTTAACCAAACAAAATTTAATTTTATTATTCTCTGAAATAAAATTTGATCAGTTTAAATGCATCTAAACATAAAAATAATGTTCAGCTCCATTAGACATTATAAAATACTCTTTAAATTTCGTTCATTTTAACAAAAAGTTATAATTCGGACAGAACTTATGGGATGACCTGATTGATTTCTAAAAAAATGACTTGGTTCTAATGCCACTCCACATTGGTTTCTTTTTTACTTTCGGTCCCACTGGACCTTTCCACCACCCTCAAGTGTCGGTACCGCCTACTTTATGAAGCTATATTAGAAGGTGGAGATACGAACAAAATTTTTGAAGACATCTTCAGAATATAGTGGCTACCATTTTTTAAAATATGAATTCCTTGAATATGTTTTTAGGCATTTTCCAAATTATGCATTTTTGAGAATAAGAGACAGTTGGAATTTCTAGGGCATATAATGAGGAAAGAGGGTTTAGAAAACTTGACACTCACAGGACATATTGAAGCCCAGAGGGACAGAGAAAACAGCGTGTAACCTAGCTAATAAGCTTGTGTAAATGCATAGTCGAACAGGATTTAGGAAAGATAGCAAAAAGAAAAAAAAAATACTAAGAGCTACATAGGACGGGAAATTGTGGAGAGCCATGATCGCCAATGCACTGAGGAGACACGGTACATTGAAGAAAAGAAGAATTATCATTAACATGACCCTTGGTCAAGCATTACTCAAAACAAAAAAGGCATAAAATTTCTAAGAAAAATTTGAATGCTCTTGCATTGTGGGTTCACTGAAATATCACGGCAGATTGGCTTAAAAATATGATTAAATCCATACAAAAAATGATTTTTTGATGGAAAGCATTTCCCTAAAACGAATATGTGTAATTAATCATATAAGTTTAGAAATTAGTTTATATAAGGTTCTATTAAATATGGAGCGTAGTTTCCGTAATTTCTCAAAAATAATACGCATTTTTTTACTGTAAATTACAGGTGATTGTAGGGGTGCGTATTATAAATAGGCTTAAACAAATATATTTTTTCGTTATTAATTTATGATAATGAATCCGTTATTGTTCTAAAATAAGAAAGATTAATATTAATTAATTTCTTTCTTTACAGGGTGACGCCTAATTGATACAGGCATGCCAAATCTTGCATGGCTGTTAAACTTCCAACCTAGAGTTGTGTTCAAAATATTGAATTTACAGACAGACTTGTTCATATTTCTGAATGTTTGTGACCACATAATTTGAAGTCGAAGAAATTAAAAATAAAAAATAAACAAATTATATAAAAAATTCCTATCATCAATGAATAAGCTTTACTTGCATATCTGCGAGCTTAGGAATTTTAAAGTTTAAATTGTAGAAATTGCAGTATAACATTCTACAGTTGTAAAAAGAAATTACCAAAAAATTGTATATAAAGACTGTAAAAAAAATTGTATCCTGTATTTACAAATATTCTGTTATAATATTCTGGCAATTTTTGTATTTCTCTATCCTGTGCTGGAACAAAAGGAAATAAAAAGGACACTTATACGCAAAATAGCAGTTGAAATTTCTGGTGCACGTGATGAGGAAAGAGGGCTTGGAAAATTTGATACTCATAGGACTCATTTTAAATCCAATAATACTAATTGTAATAATTTTTTGACAATAAATTTATGTTTATCAGTAACCACATTTTTTATTTGGCGAAAAAATAAAAAAATCTATAAAAAGGCAAATTTTGAAGAAAAGAGGATATCAAGTTAACAATTTATTGAAATTTTAATTTTCATCATCATCATCATCAGCATCAGCATCACTTTCTATTATAGAATTAATATCTAAATTGTCATTAAACAAATTATCATTCACAATAATATCTTCCTCCTGTTCATTCTCTTGCCAAAGGATGTCATATTTAGAGCAATCTATAGCTGTCGTGAGACGACATTACTTGCAACCTCTCTTTATAAAATCCTCACTGACGGAATCCAAAGATCCCTGAATCCATTTTATAATAAGTTCCAACTCTGTTTTTTTTTTTTTTTGTTTATTTTTTTTTCCTGTTACCATTTATCAGGAAAACCGCGATGGTAATTTTCAACATTATTTTTGTCTCTTCGTTTCGATTTTATTCTTAATGTCTTCGTAATTATTTATTTTATTTTTATTTTTTGACAAAATTTATAGATGCGTATTATACATAGGGATATATATATTTCTTAATTTTTGGATCATTTATTGGCGTGCGTATTATGTTCGAGAAATTACTCTAAAATTAAAACTCCCTTAAAAATAAGAGATGCATCCCCCAGAAAATGGCCAGGATGATGATCATCAATAACACCAATTAAGATATTCTCCACATATTTCCTTTATAGAATATCACCAACAAATTGCTCAATAATAACAATGAACTACGCATCAGTTACCATAAATGTAGAAAAAACAGAATGAGCGAGTAGATATCCATTAACTGGTCTAATAAATAAAGGATGACGTCATTTCATATCATTTTCAGCATTATGGTGTAGACAATAGCATGTGGTTAAAAGCCTTTAAGCATGAACTATTGTATTTTCATCTAAAATGCATAAAATCTCTGCTCCATCTATTAAACGTACGGCAGATCCTAAAAAAATGGATTAAATTGAAAAGTAATTACCTAGTATTGTAATTATTATAATTTATAAATTCACTTACGGATAAATTTCGCCTCCGTGTCCCTGTCAGTAGAAAAAAACAATTTGCAGACTATCAGCCTTTTATATATATATTACTAAGAAATTACGATTATAACATAAGCGGTGACATTATTTGCATAACAATTTTAAAAACTGATTTTAAGAAATCTTTCATTTGTATTTATTTTTAATTCAAATTTTGAAAATTGCTTTATATAAATGTTTCTGTCGATAAAGTTTTTTTTTGCATTGATGTTATAGTTTCTTTCTAAAAATAAAAAAAATACTGGTAGCCAGTAAATTTTAGGACATGACCCTAGTAACTTCAACATCTAGCCATTTTTACCTAATAATGATATCTTTTGCATAGCGGTGGAATTTCTAAACGAACTTAGTACAATTAATTTTCATTAATTATTTTGGGAACAAATTAAAGTTTTTTTTTTATTTTATTTAACATACTCACTATCTTAAAAACAATTTAATTTTTAAAATAACTTATTTAATAAAAATGCGAAATTTTTTGTTATTTATTTATTTATTTTTTTGCATATTTTTCTTTAAGTTTTTATATAAAAGAATCAAAGTTTCCAGTCGGCCCTACATTTGTGAGATCTATAAATAAATTACAAGGACAAACGCTTCAAAAAGTTTAAATATGACTCCAGAAAAAAATATGTATGCATGACCAGTTATATGTTGCAAGCTCAAAAGTAAGAAGTTCTAAGAATTTATTCTTCACTGTTAAAAAGGAAAAACGCAAAAGAGAATTTACAAAAAATATTTCTATTAAATCTCGAAGTAGGGTTTTTGTCAAAGTATTTTCCCAAACAAATCAACTTATTCAAATTTCATCAATTTGTTTGCGAAATTGAACGAAACGTAGATTTTGTAAATCTCGACATAAAATGTTAGAGATTACTTCAACAAGACTAAATATTGTGAGAATTTCAACACGTGTCACTGTATTGAAAAAATATCCAAGTAAATTTATGATTAAGATTTATTTTTTAAAGAAACTGCTTTTTAGGACGTCTTATGTTGTTGCACTTGTTTTAAAGTGAATGAATGTTTAAACGTGTGGTAATTATCATAATTTATAAATTCACTTAAGGATAAATTTCGCCTCCGTGTCCCTGTCAGTAGAAAAAACAATTTGCAGACTATCAGCCTTTTATATATATATTACTAAGAAATTACGATTATAACATAAGTGGTGACATTATTTGCATAACAATTTTAAAAACTGATTTTAAGAAATATTTCATTTGTATTTATTTTAATTCAAATTTTGAAAATTGCTTTATATAAATGTTTCTGTCGATAAAGTTTTTTTTTTGCATTTGTAGAGAAAACAATATGACGTAACATTTCAACACTCTTTTCTTTGTTTCGTTTATTTATTTATTTATTTTTCACTCTTTCTGTTCCTGAAATGTAGTATATTCTGTTATAAATATGACACTTCAAAATTCCGTCACAATTTCCGTCGCCTGGTTAAAAAGCTGAATTTCCTCATCTGTTTGATTATAATGTACACCGCAGTGTACACGTTTTGACCGCCATCATGCGCCGTCGGATATCAATGTCGCACATAGACTACAATAAACAAAAGAAAAACTTATATTATACCTATATAATAGAATGTATGAAGATGCCTAAAAGCTTTCAAGCGAAAGAGTGAACCTCCTAACGAAAGCAGTGGAACACAGGAAAGTAGAATTAGCCGAAAAACAAAAACAAACAATACATAGACTAAAACAAAATAATGAGTATCAAATGTCTGGAGATAATAATGATTTACTGATACAAGTTCTAATATTCAACCCATAGCTGGGGGGAGATTAGGAGGATTCATACCATTCACAAAGGTTTTTCTTTTCGCGTAAGTGAATATAACAAATCCAATTGGAATTGGAACCCGTCTCTTCGATTTCCAATTCCCTGCCGTAATCCATGGCACCAGCCACACACCTAAGTTTACAACACCTGGCATTCCAAAATGGTCACTCATCTGACCGGACTCCGCGTTGCTTAACTTGTAGTTCTCCGAGAACCTGTGTTTAAACTCGATATAGCCGTAAACTGAGAAGGGGAAGAAAGAATAAAAGGAGAGGTACGAAGTATGTCAGTTTCGTGTTCACACACACAGACATGCATATATATATAGAGAGAGAGATAGATAGATAGATAGATAGATAGATATACATACATACATACATACATACATACATACATACATACATATCTATATATGGTGATCTCTTCACAAGATATAGTCGAAACATACATGGCAATCTGTGGATGTACTCCTGTACAGCGGCGAAGAGTCAACAAATTATTTTCTTTAGCCATCCCCCCGGTGGTACGGTATTCGTTTTGTACAGCATGCTGATTATTTCTCAAAAAAAAAAAAAAAAATAAAATATATATATATATATATATATATATATATATATATATATATATATATCTTCGATCTGATTATTTTCTTCCAGGAATCAAAAATTCCCCGTTTATTTTATAAGTTGAAAAATTCCTACCGGCATTAGTATTCTTGACGGTACTTTTATTTTGACCCAAAGTTTCCTTTCTCAAATATGCCCATTAGTATCCATCCCTGTGTACGTAAATATCCCTATTTTCATACGTCTATAACTATATACTTAATGTACTTTGTGTGCTTTCCTCCATCTATATACATATGTGTATACGATATAGAAACATAATGTGAAAGAGTCTCTATTTATAAGCCTATTGATATTCTAGGATAAACATTAGGTTTCTATATTTATAGATGGTTTTCGTTTGTTTTGAACGTGTTCATACTTTTCTTGGAACATCGAAGCGAAATGCAAAAAGAAAAAAATGCATAGACGAGGGTTTTCATTCGTTATTTGTTGGCTACAAGGCTTTTGACATTCTTAATCACAAAGTTGCCTTTCAAGTTTGTTCTTTTCTGACTGTGTGGAAAGTCGATTTTCTTGATTGAAAATTCATTTGTCTTAGAATATTTCTTAGCATCTTTTTCTCTAAATTAGTTCTTTTCCGCTCCTCTCTTTGTGACATCTCATCTCTGCTTTTAATGTTGTTATATTTATTCTCCCCTCTTTTGTCTTCTTCTTCTTCTTCTTCTTCTTCTTTCGTTCTTTCTCTTTTTTTCTTCATTCTAGTCCTTCTTTGTTTCAAATCCCTCCCCCTCCTCCTATTCGTTCTTCTTTTAATTTTCCTCCTCCTCCTCCTCCCCTCCTCCTATTCGTTCTTCTTTTAATTTTCCTCCTCCTCCTCCTCCCCTCCTCCTATTCGTTCTTCTTTTAATTTTCCTCCTCCTCCTCCTCCCTCCTCCTATTCGTTCTTCTTTTAATTTTTCCTCCTCCTACTCCTCCCTCCTCCCTATTCGTTCTTCTTTTTAATTTTCCTCCTCCTACTCCTCCCCTCCTCCTATTCGTTCTTCTTTTAATTTTCCTCCTCCTACTCCTCCCCTCCTCCCTATTCGTTCTTTTTAATTTTCCTCCTCCTACTCCTCCCCTCCTCCTATTCGTTCTTCTTTTAATTTTCCTCCTCCTACTCCTCCCCTCCTCCTATTCGTTCTTCTTTTAATTTTCCTCCTCCTACTCCTCCCCTCCTCCTATTCGTTCTTCTTTTAATTTTCCTCTTCCTCCTCTTCCTCCTCTTCCTCCTCTTCCTCCTTCTCCTCCCCCTTTTCTTCTTTCTAGTTATTCTCTTGGTCTTTCTTATTTTTCTTTTTATTCCTTCAAGTCCTTCTTTCGTTCTTCATATTTCTTTTTTCTTTCCATTTTTACTTCTTCTTTCAAGTTCTTCTTCTTTCGTTCTTTCTAATTCTTTTTCTAATTTCTTCAACGTTCTATTTATTTTTATTTTTCGCACTAATTCCTCTTCTTCGTTCTCGTCCTTCTTTTGTTGCTTCTTCTTTATTCAAGTCATTCTATCATTCTTCATAATTCTTTTTATTCTTTCGTCCTTCATTTTCTTCATTCTGGTCCTTCTTTCTTTCTAATTCTTCTTTATCCTCCGCCTACTCTTTCTTCTTTTTCTTTTTCTCTTCTTCTTTCTAGTTATTCTCTCGTTCTTTCTCATTTTTCTTTTTCTTCATTCTAGTCCTTCTTTCTTTCAAATGCTTCCTCCTTCTTCTCGTATTTGTTCTTCTTTTTCTTTTCCTTCTCCTTCTTCTCCTCCTCCTCCTCCTCTTCTTCTTCTTTTTTCTTATTCTCTCGTTCTTTCTCATTTTTCTTTCAAGTCCTTTCCTTCTTCCTAATATTTTCTTCTTTTCAGTTTTCCTCCTCCTCCTTTTTCTTTTTTCTAGTTCTTCTTCTTTTGTTCCTTTTAATTCTTCTTCTATTTCTTCTTCTTCTTCTTCTTATTATTATTATTATTATTTATTCTCCTACTTCTTCCTCTTAATTAGAAGCCTCACTTACCAACTGACTCTACAAAACAAACAGATTTTCAAACTTTCATCCTTTCTATCAATAACACGAGCCAACTATGCAAGGTACAAATATTTTATCAGAGCTTCTAAAAAAAGATATAAAAGAAAAGAAAGAAATAAAAGAGAGAAAACCATGAAACTAATTCTCTCTGTCACGTTGTTATTTATCTTACAAATAAATATAACGTAACACTTTTAATTTATTTAGTTGACTTTCAATAGGACATAGAAGAAAGTAAAAGAATTCGACTGTAGGAGACCGGGGTAGGTTATTTTTTTTTTTAAAGATGTGATATATATGCGGTAAATTTCAAATCAACAAGATTTCCTTTTATTGTCCTTCGATGTGTCTATTTTTTTTTATTCTCATTCTCAAAGCAGATACTTGTTTATCTGAAATCAGATATTATGAAGAGAAGAATTTATTTACACATCACGCAAATTGCATAGTGAATAAATGTAATCTGTACACACACACACACGCAGAAACCCATACACACATATGATAAAATATAGTTTTAAGTTATACCCAATTTATAAGAGAAAACTACTTAATAACATGTAGCCTAGGCGATGCACATACTATGTAGGTAAAGAAAGGATTTTTCCTGTCTACATTTCAAGAAACGGAGAGAACTAATCCCGAAATAGTGACATAATCACGTATAGTGACATATATGTATAGACATGTAAATTTACATATATGTATGTATGAAGATATGTAAGCATATAAGTGTGTTGGACAGCATGATTTATTCCATTGGGTGCTCGGGCATTACCCACAATCGATAAATCTATAACTCTAATTTACATTAATCTTAACGGGTTTAAGTTTAAATCCTTCACCACTTATTAATAATACTGGACATCTATAGTACAAAAACTATTTACTGTAAATCCCAGAAAAAACACATTCGGGGCCTGTATAAGAAACGCCCCATAGTATGAACTGATATAGTAGGAACTGATATTAAACTACAAACAACAAAGGTCCTGGCCATAAATAGACTTCAACCCCAGACCGCTTAACTCGGGATAAGATAGCTTACGCCCTCACCAATCGCTAACACAAAACTATTCCCATTAACAAGGCGTCTACCAGAGGAGGACTGACATTGGAAATAAATTTAAAACAATGCTTCAAGACAGACACTTAGAGACTGATGATAGCCGCGCACAGAACGGCTTGAAATAGATTATCTCTATGTTGAGGTAGTTTTTGTTTTTTTTTTGCTGTAAAAAATACATATGCTCTGTTGAATTAAAACATCGAGCTCTGTGGATTAGTTTTATTAATTAATATTACTAGGATCCACTCGGATTATGTACAAAGTGATCGATTAATTGTACTATATATATATATATATATATATATATATATATATATATATATATATATATATATATATATATATATGCACTAGATAGAATATATGTATTAAATAGCAGGGCAGATTGGGCTCTCTAGCTTTGCTTGATAATCAGTCTAGGAGAAGCTCAAGTCAGAATTCAATTTTCACCCGGTATAAACAAGGATGTTGCGATAAAGAAAATTGTTTACTTTAAGGCCTTCCTCATATACATTGAATATTATTGCATTCTAAAGTTAGGCTACATCCTAGTGTTGGTAGCATTACATCATCTGGGTAAACATTAGACAACCAGGTGCATCAGTTTCGCCTATACAACCCGTAAGTTATTTTTCCGATATTTATAAAATATGTATACGAAGCATGACCGATAAGAGTTTGTCTAAATGGAGCAGATTGCTCGTACTCTCGAAAGTTTCTCCTGTCTCGCCGGATGTTTAGCAGCTCTCGCAAAATCACTCCACCAGAAAAGAACCACAGAATATATTAAACTTTTCGTTTCTCTGATGAAGACACTGTATGCCTTAACCTGCCTGAATATTACACTACACAAACGCGAACTCCACGCACACCTCACATATATATATATATATATATATATATATATATATATATATATATATATATATATATATACAGTGTAACCTGATATAAGAGACCTGGATATAAGAGAAACCTGGATATAAGAGAGATTTTCTCTGGTCCCAAATTAGAGCCTGTGTCAATGTATATATAAGAAACCCGGATATAAGAGACTTCTTCTCCGGTCCCGACAACTCTCTTATATCCGGGTTACACTGTATATATATATATATATATATACATATATATATATATATATATATATATAAGTGAACATTGAAGTCAATACTCAGAGGTGACAGACTGTTTCATGTTAGACGCAATTGTCAGGTCGCCTGGCGATTACATCTAGCATGAAACAGCCTGTCGCCTCTGAATGTTGACTTCAATATTCACTTTTTATATTTATATTTACATACGCTCTATCTCTGATATTGAGCACTTAATCCCATAAATATAGCACATCTTAAGACTATATTTCTTTTCACACACACACACACACACATATATATATGTGTGTGTATATATATATATATATATATATATATATATATATATATATATATATATATATATATATATATTAATACGTGTGCGCGTGACCGAATGCTTCGAACGTTCGCTTTCTGAGCATGAGACCCGTTCTCCATGGTCGATTTTTTTAGGAAGGTGACTTCTTAATGTTATCGGTCTGGCGGAGGATATATCCCTGCGTGCGGAACCTTTGGAATGGTGCCTGAAAAGCATACCAAAGCCTTGTGAGTGAAATTCGGTAGACGGAACCCTAGAGTTGTGCTAGCAAGAAGTCACAAGTCACCGTGACCGAGCATTTGAGCGTGCTATCCTTGTTGAGACTGATGATCACGTACTCTCTCCCAGAAACTGTGACTAATGTCTGCACAACATAGTTTCAGTAAAAACCACAGTAATGAACAAACATAAACGTGCCTCAGCAGGCGTCTGCAGTTGGGATTAACTAGGCTGCCATCTTCGGATTCGACGTCCGGCTGTGTCATTTACTATATTAATAATAAAGAAACGTTGATACCCATCTTAAAAAATAAACATGCACACACATATATATATATTTTATTTTGCATGACATATATATTAGGTTGGTGCAAAAATAATGACATAATAATGTCGTTTTTTTGTGGTTAAAAATACGTCACAAAAACGACATTATTACGTCATTATTTTTGCACCAACTAGAATAATATATATATATATATATATATATATATATATATATATATATATGCACAATTTATTTTTGTACTAATATATATGCACAATCTCTATATTTTGTACTAATTTATATATATATATATATATATATATATATATATATATATATATATATATATATATATGAGAAAAACTGAATAAAACCCACAAAAAGACAAAAGTGACTGAAAATTTTAATGGTATTTGTGATTTGTCTTTTTTATGTAAACATATATATATATATATATATATATATATATATATATGCTTTCTTATGCACATTCGTCTTTTCATTTTTATGGACGAAGTGTGTGGAGAAATTGTCCATCGTGTATATTGCCCCCCAGCGCTATCGGCGAATGCTTTAGCCACTTTCAAGGAGAAGATTAATTTTCAGGGTAGCGAGGATTCTTAGCATATTTTTCTTTTGTCTCCCATACTGTATTGTGTGATTGTAGTAGTAATTTCATTTTTAGGGGAGTTTCTGTTTAGTTACTGAGCACAGCCGTTCGATAAAGATGCTATCTAGACTAGGTGCGTTGTTTTATGGGTTTTTTGTTGTTTTTTTCTTTTTATAGAATTTCTAATATCTTCAAATAACTTTTACAACTAGATTTTCTTAATATGTCTTTTTTCTTATGGCTGAGAAGAATATATATATATATATATATATATATATATATATATATATATATATATATATATATATATATATATAAATTGCCTGCTTATTGCTTACTTACAAAATCGATATCTGCGTCCACAATCTGCGTTCAATAAATCCGGAACCGGATACGTATTTATTTGGTGAATTTTAGGTCTTAGATTTTCAATATATAATGTTCGATCTATATGATCTGCCAGATTGGCCACGGAGCCAACTTGACAGTTTTTCGTTAATAGCTTTATTAAAACCTTGATCTGATAGCCAGCTCCGAGTCCGAAATGACAGAGACACACTTCGACTCGGAAAGTTATTTCCCTGACGGAGTAAAGGATGCTGGTTCGATTCCAGTCAGAGACCCAATTATTTTTTCGTAGGAAATCTCAATTGGCGCCGGTTATTAATTTCACTGTAAAATAAAATAAACATAAATCATGGATGACAAGTGAAATCAGTGTACCACTACTATATATATATATATATATATATATATATATATAGAACTTGTATCCTATACGGAATCATCATATAGCCTGATGTGCTTTACCGATTGAGCCATAGAGGAGCGTTTCGGTTAGCAAGGTCGATTTTACTTGTTATAAAAAGAACGTATAGCCGTAAAAATGTCTTGAAATAATTGTCCATTTCATAATGTGTGACGTCATTTGTTTACATTTGGATACGCATCAAGCAGATATGAATGTACGAGAGAAAATCATGGAGAATTGCAGTTTAAAAACAAGTATAATGTGTGTGTGTGTTTGAGTGTAGGGGGTGTATTTAGTGCGAAATATACTAGCTTAAAAGCCGTTCTATCGGAGTTTTGCGTCCCTCAGTCTCTGCATATTATCAGCATTGGAAGCTCTCCTGGCTGCCGTTTGATCTGGGGTTTCATTTGAACGGGACTTTCTTTTCCTAGCTTCAACCTTGGCTCTTTTGATTGCAATCTGGTCCTATGTTGGTAGAGATTTCTTTTTGCAAGGCATACTGCTGCCGTGTGCCAAAAGCAACAATAAATTGCCGAAGAACTCAAAACTGATCACTGCATTTAAGCATTGCATTAATATTTAAGTTTACCTTTTTAAAGTTAAACGATAATTCTTCAGCCGTCACTTAGTTTAAAGACAATGTGATGTAGGTCCTTACTTTCCGTACAAACAGCTATTTTTTATTTCACAGGTGATTTTTCGCTTGATTTTACAATTGATTTCAATTTTTCCCAAATTTATTTCCATGCTATAAAAATTGTTATTGGACAAAAAATACGTCGCAAAAAATCACGTAAAAAATCACTGAAAACAATCGTAGGAAAGAAGACTTGGGAATCGGAAATTTCAGGATTGTGGGTCCAGATCCGGGTCGGAATGTTTTTTTAATTTGTTCACGTAGTCGGCCTGATTGCAAAATGGTATGATATGCTGGTCTACGGCCTTTAGGTATAAAGTTGAAAAAATATTTATATAGATGTATCGTGCGATGTGGCTGAAGAAGTTATTTCTGAATATATATATATATATATATATATATATATATATATATATATATATATATATATATATATATTTCAGCCTTTGGAAGTAAAGTCTGATGATCCAGAACCCTGTTAAAGGGGTTATGGTGAAATAGCTTATTATATGGAATCTTAACGTGGTCTGTCTTTTATTCAAACATATCTGCTCTGAATTTTACATTGAGCTCTCTGGATATCATCCTCCTCAGGTCTACCCATACGGATTACCTAAATTTGCATAAACTATATATATATATATATATATATATATATATATATATATTAAAATTTTTTTCCTCACCGGTAGCACGACACGGAGTTTCATGAAAAAGCAATCTGAAGACAACTTCGAAATCTGCAATTCTTCTGGACGGTCTCCTTATTTAAGTTGGTAAGTGACGCCATAATCCTTGCCTCATCTTTGGTGTTACAAAAAGTTTTTTGGTATCTCGTTCAACTACACCCCACATATAATAATGAAAGGGTTACAGTCTGGTGAGTTAGGTGGCCAGATCTAAGGGGTAATGTGGTCGAAGAAATTGTCTAACAACTATGACTCGTTTCGCCTTTTTGTTTGGCATGGTGCAGAGTCCTGTTGCGAGACATAGGGTCTTCCAGCAGCCAATCTCTTAACCCAGGGTAGTACTACTTCCTCAAGACACTTAATGTAGGCCTCCGTGTTGAGTGTGGGCCCCTCAAGAACAAGTTCAAGAGTCTTTTCTCATCAGAACGACCGTTCTGACCTGCTGTACCTTTGGATGTCATCATTAGACTCATCCAACTCTTTTCGAATTTTCTGCACTCTGCACAGATTGAGAACCAAACACTCTGAAATGCTCGTATTACAGCTTCTGGCGCAAATGCCAAGCAGAAACAGCATGTCGTTTCCAAATTTCTGGCAGAGGGAATTGCATCATGTTGGTCTTTTTCTTGCAGACGGTTCCCAACTGACTCTACATACTATGCAGGCGACAAAATAAAACAAAAAACAAAAAAAACACGCATGCGAAACTAAAAATATAAAATGACGACAATTTACTCATCGCACACACTATATATATATATATATATATATAGTATTAGTGGATATAATATATATATATATATATATATATATATATATTAGGTTGGTGCAAAAATAATGACGTAATAATGTCATTTTTGACGTGTTTTTAACGTCAAAAACGACATCATTACGTCATTATTTTTGCACCAACCTATATATATATATATATATATATATATATATATATATATATATATATATATATATATACATATATTTCCCTCTAGGAGAAGAAAAAACTCTGAACTCGAATCGGCCTGGAGAGTGTTGGTATCCGTCAGGCTATGTTGCCCCAAAAACAACAATTCTGCTGCACCTCCGGTACATGCGGTGCCCTTACGACCCTCAGGGGTCACGGGATTCGTGATCGTGATGTATATATTAGCAATATCAGTTCAGGACGTTGGTCATAATGGGCCCTCCGGAACATGTTTTCTTCAGTTTCTGTAAATTGTGAATGGCGATAATAGTTCTTGAGAAAAGCAGGATTAGCTTTTCGCTGTCTTCTTCACGGTTTTTGCATTAAGAGTTGTCCTTTGCCTAATCTAGTTGCTCTATGAATGACAAACAGCCCACGTTCCTCTATTATTTTACCTGAAAGGAGAAGATAAGAGATAGATTTATGTCTTTACAAAATGAATTACGGCACAGCTAATTCACCCAAGAAAGATTTTTTTAATGCCATGTGCCTTCTGAAGGATCATTGCTTGCTATTGATGCCTGGTTTTATCATCGGATCGTTTGGTACCTTCCGTTTGCCTTCTTTATGGTTTGAAATTCAGATTTTTCCTTTTCAATGCAATATGAGATCCTGGGATAAAGGAAGCGATTAGAAACTTAATACGCTGCGATACGAACAGTTTCTCAAAACACCGCAAGCTGTAATAAAACTAAAACATTAACCTAAAATCTCGATTGATTCTTTTTTTACGCCTTATCAACTCTTTGAACATTATTTAAAATCAGAAAATATTTTTAGATAGTAAGAGATTTTTTTTAGATAATAATGATTTAGCGATAAACGTCTTACTAATTAACCCATAGCTGGGGGAGAAGAGATGGATTCATATCTTTTCAAAGGGTATTTCCGCAAAAGTGAATATAACAAACCCAACTGGAATTGGAACTCAGCTCTCCCTAAAATCTCGAGTCAAATTCTTAAATATATACGTCAGATTGAGGCTTTTACATGGATGTCTTACACGGCCTTTCAGAAATATCTAAAAGACTAGGTGTAAACTGCCACTTTCTCAGATTGATGATTAAAATGGTTTCTAGCAAATGACCATCCTCCCACGAACCTTGTGAAATGACGCTACAGAATCACAAACAAAAAACTGCACCAGCTGAGAGAAAACACGCCACTTAAAGGACTTTCAACAGCAGCAACAACTAAAATGGATAACACATGTAAGCTCCAAGAGAAAATAATGACAGAATCAAGATTTTGTCGTTCCATACGCCATCACTACTGGAAAGAGCGATAACAGTTATTGGACATGAGAAACTTATTTTACTGAAAAATTCTTTCAACGAAAATATTTTTTTACAAATATCAACTGACAGTTGAATTGGCTGCTCGATCAATGAATGTCCAATGTTTCCTTATAATGAAACGGCTAATATTACCATTACTACATTATTTATATTATTCGGACTACTGTCCTCATCTTTGTCGCTATATTTATCACAACGTTTCGGCCGTTGTAGGCTCCGGCCTTCTTCAGGTGGTTGGAATGTCGAAATGAACCCTTTATTTCGCTCACTGGGCTAGACTGTTCTAGTTCCACGTACCATGTTTGATGGATGTCAGTTATCAATGACACATGGCACAGTGGATAAAGGTTAGATCCAGTGACAGGACCCAAAGAGTGTGAGTTCAATACCCGGTTAAGGCAGTGGAGAACTTTCAGATGGAAATTAGCAGGAAATAACTGATAACTGACATCCATCAAACACGGCACGTGGAACTAGAACAGTCAACCCCAGTGAGCGAAATAAAGGGTTCAGTTCGAAATTCCAACCACCTGAAGAAGGCCGGAGCGTACAACGGCCGAAACGTTGTGATGAATATGGCGACAAAGTTGAGGACAATAGTCCGAATAATGTAAATAACGTACATAATACCTCATCTCAGAAATATAGACATTACCATTAATATTAGTATTTAAAAAAATAACACAAGAGTTGATATATAAGAATCAACCAACCAATAAAAAGCTGTTATATCCATTGCCAATAGTGACGATAGTAAATGTTAACTTTAACCCCATTTAACGACATTGATAAGGCTCGAACATACTGGAAACAGTTGAGCCCTTTTAGTTTATCTTAGTCTGACACGGGCTCATATTAGTGAGGAAGAAGTCAAAACTGAGGTCATGCGAACTAGGTTGCTTACACCCTAGACATTGCTTTGCGCTAAGCGACTTTTAGTATAATTAGCCTTTATGTGGTCATACTGTTTCTGTGCTGTACCGTTAGCCGTTACAGCCACCCGGAAATCGACCGAAAAAACAGAATTAGGCGATTAACTCATCGCTCAACACTTACACACATAATTGGCTTTTAATTGACGTAATTGAAATTTAATTACATCAACATTTTCTTTTGCAATACGAAAGAATCAATGAAAGAGTTGGCTTTCATTTCTACAGAATTAGCGCAAAATTCATTAAAAGAATGACAATTTACATATAGAATATTTCATGCCCCAGCACTGTTAACATCAGTCTAGTAATATTAGTAATTCATAAAATATATTGTAAAAAAAGGGGACAAAAGTTTTGTTGTTTTTTCGGGGTTCTTTTCTTGTCTTTACTTTTTTTTTTTTTTTTTTTGGTGGGGGTGTCGTTTATCGTTTAGATATTTTATCTATCGGGATAAATCAAAGCATACATCAGTTTGTTGTATGCTTTGATGATCATTAAAAAAATTACTTTTTTTTTTATATACCATGTTTTTTCAGGGTGCTATCGCACGATATAGAATATTTCCCACTCTTCTGTTGTTAAAAGTACTTTTTAAACTTACATCTTTCTCTCCGTTCTACCATTATCCTTTGTCGCAAAAGTGTTTAAGTTACGCTTTGTTTTCCCCTATTTCTCTTATCTTCAATATATTTTGTGAATATAAATCTCCAAGCCTTCTTTTATCGTTATGTCCCAGACATTTCTCTTGTTTCTTTCTGGTTATAAGTACAGGAATCTCTCGATTAATGCGGTTTCGATTAATGCGCTAAAACTTTTATAAACTGAGATTGGATTAATGTATACATAATACTCGATTAGTGCGGTAAAAAATTCTTCAGTTTAACCATAGTAATTGAAAATTTATCTTTTTATAGTTAGCGATTAATTAAAAAATTTTCCCAAATTTATAAATGGAAAATGGGTAACTATATTGTTTGTCAAATATTATGTTACCTAACTAATTACAGTAATATTAAAAAAGGACGGTTATAAATCGATCAATTTTATAATATAAGCCGATAATAAAAATACATATTTGAATATTTGTGTCTATTAAATATTTTTGAATATTTTGATTTTTTTCATGTTTATTTTGAAGTTCTTAAAAGAAAAAAATCTGATTTTTTGTTAAAAAAAATGAACGATTTAATAAGAAACAGAAATTTACATTTATTAAAAAATATCGAAATATAAAAGATGTATGCATTTACTATGGAAAGATTATAAATAAAATTTTCAGATTAAAATACTAATTATTATGACATATTCGGAAAATTTGATCGGCAATTATATGAAGAACAGAAGAATACTATGCGGCAAATCACTTTAAATAAGTTTTTCATTAAAAAATCAGATTAATAAACATTAATTCATAGTATTTTATTGTATGTTATATGTATCGATATTTTAATTAAAAAAGTACGCAAATTTGAATTTAATTGTGAATGAGACTAAAATTCGAGATACAAAATACATCATTTCCTATAAGTATATATATTCCTATATTCGATTAATCCGTTTTCGATTAGTGCGTATCTTTTAATCAACACATTACCCTCATTAATCGAAGAATTCCATTATAAGTTTGTTCGTTTACATTAAAATTCTTCGTTACTAATATATTCCATTCATTGTACTCTTAGTATTACGTAGGTAGAATCATACCTTTGTCTTGTCAAGCCTCTTTTTCATTCATGAGGAAATTGTTTTTTGTTTTTTTTATTTATTCGTTTTCTACGGCTTATCAACACTTTGCAGGTTATTTAAAGCCAGAAAATAATTTTAGATTCTAAGAATTTTTTTTTTAGATTATAATTATTTAATGAGACAAGTCTTACTAATTTACCCATAGCTCGGGGCGAAGAGGTGAATTTATATATTTTTAAGGGTATTTACACATAACTGAATATAACGAATTGAACAGGAATTGGAACTCAGCTTTCTGATTAACAATTCCGAGCTATGATCATTAAACCACCTGCACATCTTACAGCACTTGGTATTCTCATCAAAGTACTGACCAAGTTCAACATTGCTTAACTTCGGTGAACGTACAGGAACCGCTTATTTCGTCGTGATGTGGCTGTAAGCCTGGGTAAGTTGTCCGTATTCATTACCATATAAGAGATGAGAAATTACATAGTATTTCAGCACTAATTTTTGTTTCTAACAATGTTTTTGTATGTCTTAATACTTTGCTTAGTTTCTGAAAAACATTTTTTATTATTTCTACACGCCTCCGAATTTCTTTGTGCTATTTTCGTCGTCTGTTATTACATTACTCTGAGAATTAAGTTTCGGCACTTGTTGGATTTTGACATCCCGAATATGTAGCACATTCTTTAGGCTGTCTTTATCGCTGACAACCAGTTAGCAGTTAGTCCTTTCGTCTCGCTTTTCAGTTAAAAGCTTGTCTAAGAGTTCTTTTAGTTTCATTTCTGGTTATAGTATCGAAACATTGTTATTTTTAAGATTATGTCTACCGATAATAAATCCTGTTAGGTCTTCCAGTTCTTTTTACATCCATTATTCGACATGTATAGCCAGACGGCTATACATGTCGAATAAATCCGCTGAGAAAATGCGCCACTGCCTCGATTTCTATTTTTTCTGCCTTCACTGAATTCATTTTATAACCTCCTGCAGGCTGTTTGTTCCCAGTAAAAGTTACGGATTACTCGAATAGCTTTTTCGTCCGAATCAAGCTTTTTTTTTCTTATATTACAAGTAAGTCTGCTGTGGCGAAATATTTGTATGTTTTATTCTCTCTGTGAAAACGATTCTTTTATCGGGTAAAATGGGAAGGAAAAAGCACGCCTTCTCTTTGATTTTCAATGCGAACAATGTGTTTATTTCTTTTGGAACAGAAATGTTTCTTGAGGAATATATCGGACCGTTGAATTACATGGCTGATGAAAGCCATGTTATTTTTGGGGTTTATGGCAAGTTGGGTGGTCGATTGAATACACAAGTGAGTTTCTCACACGTACAGGTATTTGGATAAAATGACAAACAAACACATCCAAGTTTAGACATTTGGGCACTTCGATGTGGCGTAATGGTTAGCAAGCTTGTCTCGCTAGATCAATTACACCTTAATAGTGAGTTCGATCCTCACTGTATCCCCTATATTTAAGGCCTTGTGGCATATCTAGAGCTGTTCTTAGAAAATCACCATAGGTCTCTAGTTGGGACACGGAAGGAAAAGAGTATGCAGCAGATATAATAATAAGTATTTCTTCAAAAGTTTTAATAGTGAATGGAACATATACAGATTTACTTATAAAAATCTAGAGCGTCAGTTAGAGATCCCATGCAACGTTTAACGCGATCTACGAAGAACTGAGACCAATTTCCCTTAGGCTCAAACAAAAACAATTACAGTTTGCCGGCCACTGCCACCGAATGAACGCGGAGGTCGTCTCATCCTTACTTCTACGGCATCCTTCTGGAAGTGTCTTCTCACAAATATTGACTTTCCCAGACATCATAGTTCGGGACTCAGGGTTGGACATTGGGGATCTGTGGACAGCAATGCGACGCCGAACAGTGTGGAAAGGGATTATCGATGAAGTTCCGGCCAACCCTGGCGAGGTCGCAAGATGACAATGATGATGATAGTGGATACACGTATTTGAAATAGACGTCCTATTTTTATTTTTACTTTAAACAGTATTACATCTATCGGCCTGCATATTCGAGAAATTTTAATAAAGGGGATATATTTTCCGGCAGGGATAGAATACACACACTCATATATATATATATATATATATATATATATATATATATATATATATATAACAGTCTCTAAATTCTTTAATCTTTGTTTGTAGAATAAACTATCGTTTCATTCGATATGCTTTAACGCACGGCCCCGAAGGGATCCACCGTTCAGCTGTAGTGAAGAAGTAAACATGCTGTATTAAAAATAAATCCAATTCTTTAGAAATTGTTTTGTTTATGTTTCGGCTACAAAACTAGCATATATGGACTTTCGAGAAAAATATCTTATTGAAGAGGAGAGCTTTCCTTAAAAGATGTCATATAGTCAAAAAACCGACATCGACTTTCGAGCATGACACTCTGGACTTATGAATATATTTTTTCTGCAAGGTGTATAAATAGCGGTGTCAGGCTACTGACTGGAATGATTATTGAGTAACTACTGAGTGGAACTATCCAGTCGAATTAGTGTGAATTATTATTTGTCGATGATTTTTTGATTTAGAATTTACGAACGTCAAGCCGAGCCGCGTTACTAACAAAATATTCACCGAAATCGTTAATTATCTTTGGTTGACTTTTACTTCTTTCTTCTTGTTAAGTATTTATTTGCGGTTGTAATTAAATACTATTTTATATTAGCATTGAAGTCTTGAATTATAATTGATTATTAACGGCCACCGTACGTCACGAAAAAAAGGGAAAATACATTACTCGAATACGCTGATTGATAGATATATTTAATACACACTGTTTAAACTAAAAATAAAAATAGGCTTCTATTTCAAATACGAATATCCATTATAATCACATCAGAAGAAAATAAAAATGTTGGATTAAAGATAAATCTATTAACTCTTTTGAAATTGTTTTGTTTACGTTGAGGGATATGAAACTGAGCAAATCTAGGCTTCCGAGAAAACGCACACAATACAATTTGGTTTCTCTTAATGTCCGGTTAGTTTTTTGACGCAAGCTTGTTGTATTTTTAACGATATTGTCTTTGTCTCTCCCTAGAATATGTTTTAGATTTTGTTACGAAACATAATGTAAACGATGAAAATTCTTATTTTATCGACACGAACCGGATGAAAAATCAAGAAGTGTTAAATTTCGTTGCTACACATTTTAAAAGTCATGCTTATTATTCACCAGTTTTACCCAGAATTTAATTGTCCAAAATTAATGCTGCGCATAATACACTGATATGATTTATACAGCGGTGCGTATTATACGCATTGGTATTATTTACCCAAAAAATAAAACTTTTTGGGTGAAACATGAAAAATTTAAAGAATTTAGAGACTGTATATATATATATATATATATATATATATATATATGTGTATATATATATATATATATATATATGTATGTAAATATAATATATATATATATATATATATATATATATATATATATATATATTGAAAAAACAGCATTAAAAAGTTAAAAATAATAACAATTTTACCTACCATAGTCTTACACAGACCTCCATCTTACGTGCATACGTATATATGTGTGTGCGAGAAAACGTTATTCCGCGAACAAAATAGACGAACGGTGTGTGAATTGACACTGCGGCTTGCGAATGAAGTTCGCTACACAATCCAACATTGAATACAGCGACAGATTGCGTACGTATGCACACAACGATACATGGATAGCCATATACACCTAGTCCCACACTATTCATATATGTTTATGAGTGTGAGCTGCAATGCGTGAGTGTGTGAATGTATGTTTGCGTATGTATGGGCAGCGTTAAACCGATAATTTTTCCTCACACTACCATAAAAAACAACCGATATAAGCAACCATATATAAATCCAAAATTTAAAAATTAATCAGTTTGTCTGACGATCGCAAATAGTGAGAAACCCATGTCACAAAACCGATATCAATCAACTATATATATATATATATATATATATATATATATATATATATATATATATATATATATAAACGTAAAAAAAACGGCCTGACGATTGCGTCTAGCTTGAAACAGCCTTTCGCCTCTGAGTGTTGATTTCAATGTTCACTTTTACATTTCCATTTACATACACTCTATCTCTGATATTGAGCACTTTATCCTATAAATATAGCACACCTTTATATATATATATATATATATATATATATATATATATATTACTTCAAAAGTTATTTTTTGTGGATATCCATGTTTGAGCAGGCGAATGGTTATTAAACTGTGTGTATTACGTCTACCAGTCTGTACACTCGACAAAAATTAATAAAGAAAGGGTACCCTTCGACAGGGTTTGTATTTACGCCCCACTTCATAGGAAGAAACGAACTATCTGATCAGGCGGGCTTTAGATCGCTCCACCACAAAGTCGCAGCGCGCACGATTCTATTTACTCTTTTAAGAGATGCGCATCACCTCATTCATCAATGACCATTTTCAGTATTCCTGATACCCGTGCTTTTATTGTCCTTTTCCTCACTAAAGTCTTCTCAATCTTTTTGACTCTCAGTAACCCTTTGCGTCTTGGTGGCATTATCGCCTTGCTTGTGGTGAAATGATTAAAACTCACATGTTTTCTATTCCCTATCCGTGACGTAAACAAAGCAATTTATAAAGAATTAATGGATTTATTTTAATCCAACATTTTTTATTACTGCAACTCATTTTTCTGCCCGTACTGGGTATGACGATAAACTACATCCGCGTCCTGGGAAAGACGATAAACTACGTCCAACAGCAAGGCCTCTGATCAGGAGGTTTTGAGGAGCCTGGAACCACTTCTCAATTGCTGGTGTTCCCAGGTTCAACCTGGCCCGGGGTGGTAGCACCTGTTAGGATCCCAGCTCTGGGTAAATAGTTAACCCCCAAACTGGGGTCAAAGCACTATGAAAGTGTAAAAGTAGGTTTTAATACCAGAAATACTTTGTAAAAAAAAATATTACCAGTAATACATTTTTGAAAAATAAAATATTACCAGAAAAAAAATTTTGTCGCCATTAAATAACCCATTGAGGTTGATATGCCGTAAAACAAACCAAACCAAACCAAACCACACCACACCACACCACACCACACCATTTTTTCAGCAATTTTTTAAACAGTCTTCGTATTTCACATCTTCGATCGATCACTTTCAATATATAAATTTTAAGGTCTGGACTGTAATGCGTCTTACATATATGAGGAAGAAAAGTTTTTTTTTTTTTTTTTTTTTTAATCATATCACCCCTTGCAAGAGAGTGAAGGCACTAAGACACAAGTGTGGAAGAACAAGAAAAAAAAAAGAAAAAAAACATTGGGGAGTAAGAAGAAGAATAGAAAGACTAATCGAGACAAAAGATAACGATTGATATTGCATTTAAATGTTGGAAGATGAAAGTTGACTGGAAAGTAAGAAGACGGAAGAGAGTTCCACAAACGATAAATGGTCCACGGTATTTGGGTCTGATAATTTGATCCTCGTCATTATCTATCTTCTACATTTATAAATTTTCCATTTCTCTGTGTATTGAATATTACTGCCATATCTGGTCTGGTGTTTCAGTTATATGAGATTCTTGGCAAAATCCAAAGAAGGTTCTGTAATGTTATCGGACCTGAACTAGCATCTCGACTTCAATCACTGCCTTGAAATAGCCCTCCTTCTGCCTTTTCTATAAATATTTCCATGGCAGTTTTTCTAATAAGTTCTCTTCTTCGGTACTTCAATCGCATGAAATTAAACGTATTACTAGATTGGCAATTAGGTCCCATTATTTTACTGTTGAAATAACTAGATGTATCCATAAATTCTATTCTAATAGTTTCTTTTCCTTCACTTGTAGTCCGTAGTTCCCTCAATCGGCTTCTTTCTTGCTTGCCACCTATAATCTTCAAAAATTTAAATGCAACATCAATCATCATATTCAGTATTCCTGAAAACTCTTCTTTTATTGTCCTTTGTCCTCACTAAAGTCTTCTCATTCTTTTTCACTCGCAGTGGCCCTTCGCGTCTTAGTGGCTTGTGGTGAAATGCTTAAGAAAAAGTATTTTTTTACTTTATTCGCATCATCGTTTTCATCATTTTTTGTATTATTCTGTTCGTCTTGAAATCTAACTTATGACTTTCTCCGTTCCTCTCTGGAAACTCGTCTAATGGTTTAAGTAAAATGACGTCAGCAAATCGGATGTGTATGACGTACTATTCAGTCCTCGGGAAAAATTAACAGTGCGAGTAAACTGAATGTACTTTCGCTGATAAACTACTTTTTTGTTACAGTAAAGTTCACTCTGTACAAAGCCCTGGAGCCACTAGAGGTAGAGAGTTACAAAGTAAGGGGTACAGTTTATGCGCATAGGTGGTGGGAAGACCACGTTTGATCCTAAATATGAACAGATTAGGATTGTCGTGATCCGGAAAACATCGGCTTGGGATCATTTGCCGGAATAAGCTGCTTGAGTGAAAATTACTTCCTATCAGTGGGATTAGAGAGGAAATGAGGGTTGGTTCGTTACAAAGGGCGGACCGGTGTGGGCCCGAGCCGTGAAGGTTAGAATTGTTTTACGGTTGGAATCAAAAATCAAAATATATAAAACAGTCAATTTTAGCTCAGCACCCGAAGATTGCGCCGTGCATGAAACTCTGAGTCTTGCTAGAGGTGTGCAATAGTATGTATATTTATTAATATATATATATATATATATATATATATATATATATATATATATTTGCTTTGTTTCATTATATCCAGCACAGTTTCGTTAACACCTGCACTATATATACGATATGTTGCAATTTTATTGCCATATATATATATATATATATATATATATA
>CAHIKZ030000646.1:370000-405000 GCA_903632075.3 Acanthosepion pharaonis
TATTTATTTGGGTTGATGTGAACTCACGTCAACCAAACTAAATATGTTAGCTCTATCACTTTATATATTGAGCGCTTTCCGAAAGTCCTGACTCACTTAGGAACCGGAAAGAAAATGATAAAATTTTATGGAGCAACACCAATATTTATTTTTCAAAATAAGGTTCATCATTCTCGATGATCTGCCAGCATCCAAATCTGTCCCAGATACCAGTCCGGTCCGCTGGCTTTGAATAAACAACTGTAAACAAGTGCTTCCTTCACCTCATCAAAAGTGTGAAACCGCTGGTCGCGGTGGAAGTGTGCCACTCAGCGGAATGGTCCATAGTCACTCGGAGCGGCATCGGGACTGAATGGTGGATGTGGAAAAATCTTAACACTGTCCATCTGTTTGAACTTCTTAGTCAATTTGGCAGTGTGATCCCTCGCATTGTCTTGCTGAAACAAAGCCCGACTTCGATTGAACAAAGCAGGATACTGCTTCTTTAGTTTGTCATACACGCGGTCTAGCTGCTTTCAATACAGATTAGTGTTGATGGCGCGAGTGTGTAGAACAAACTCGAAATGAAGTACTCCTTGGAAATTCCACCAGACAGATCAAGATTTGTTGTTTTCTTTCCGCTTCCTAAGTGAGTCAGGACTTTCTGGTCAACTTAGTATATATATATATATATATATATATATATATATATATATATATAGGTAGTAAACCGTTGGTATAATCCAGGCGAGTCCTATTAACACAACATAGAATTTGAAATATGTTAAAACTGACTCACAAAAAGCGCTCTATGTTTATTCACAATAAACAGAGCAAATTTACTTTAGAAATGGAATTGTTTCTGGTATCGGCTTGTAATGTACCAGTCGATACCAGAAACAGTTTGAAAAATCTTGCGAATTTTAAGATTAAAATTCGTAGGTGAAAATGGTCATTTACTAAAAGGTATCGTGGAAAAATTTCAATTGTAGTATATATATATATATATATATATATATATATATATATATATATATATATATATATATATATATACTAGCAGCATGGCCCGGCGTTGCCTGTGCTTGATTCAAAAAATCGTACGACTCATACAGCAGTCGCTATCAGTTGACTTAAAATATTTTTGCCCTTCCTTGCCTTTTAAAGGAGTGCCCTTTGCCGTGCTGATGTTGCTACATGCCTTAATTCTTGCCTATCTCACACTGCGAATTTTGTCTAAGCTCTAGACTAAACATTAAATCTGTTACGAAAAAAGAACTAAACAAAACGATCAGCTTTTAAAAAGGACTCGTAACTGGAAAAACCGAATGAAAAAAAATGTTAACAACAAATACTTTTTCACACCCAACCCAGTTCTGCGGAATCAGAATCAACGTTGAGTTTAAGCAAGCGAATGAGCCAACTGGAGTAAAGTGCCATGCAGATTTAAATTTTCCCCACTTGTGACGAATGCAGCTATCGATTTTTTTTTTTGCATGCTAGCATGCTAGTTAACATTCGCGTCAGTCAGCTGTTGGCTCTCACGCTGGCCAATAAAATCTTCCTGTCTATTCGTGGCAGCCAACTATAGGCTCTCACTCTGGACAGTAGAAAATGGCCGCAAACTACATGAAAACTGCCGTAGAAGCATAAAAAATCGATTATTTCCACTATCGATAGGAGTTGGGAAATGCAAGGTCGGTCTTGGGCTTCCCGCTAACTTGGAGCATGTGCATGTAAATTTTGGTGCAAATCCGTCGAAAATTGTGGCCGTGCATTCGTACACACACACACACACACACACACACACACACACACACACACACACACACACACACACACACACATCCTGCCTTATATATATATATATATATATATATATATATATATATATATGTATGTATGTATATATATATATATTAGAATGAATTTTGTATTAATCCGACAGATTTTTATCGCTTTAAACGTTATTTTTAGTGAATACTCGTATTTGAGTAGATGCTGCGTTTATTTTTTAAATATTATATTTATTTATTTTCGTCTACCGGCCTGAATGTTCGATATATCCTATTAAAAATTTTACTATAATATATCTTATTAAAGAATTTTATTTTTTAATACAACTTATTAAAGAAAAGTAAGAGTCACCCAATGAACTTTAAACTCACTAATGCAACAAAGTCGAACAAACACGGCTTTTATATAATATGTAGTTTTCATTCAGCAATAAATATTTGGGAAACACTGTTACAAACTTACATCTTCGTGTTTAGTCTCTTCGTGAATTGTCAAATCTTCTCCACTTCAATAAATAACTACTACCATTGGGTGTTTCGACATAAGCTTGTCTGTTTGGTCATTATTAGTGAGTAGTAAATTCGATTATAATTGATTTATACCAAATTAAGATAATCTTAGTAAATAATAATTATTTCAGTCATTTTTTTAGTACGACTCTCAATCTCTAGGCCGGTAGGTATTAATTTCGCTGCTTAGAAAAACTGTTCATTTAAACACGTATATTCACTAAATATAACGTTCATATTAATAATGATTATTATAGATCGTATTCGGGCCTATGAGCAGGTATCGATGAATTTTGTTATTTTTTCGCGCCTCTGCACATCCCGATACAGTCAGTCACTTTACATTTTTGCAAAATCTGTCACACGATAGAGACGCAAGAAATAAAACATATTAACATCCATGTTCTTTAAGCCACAGGTCACAAGATATCCTCCAGAGGTGTGACAGCAAACAAACTGATACAAAAAGAATTATGTGCGGAAAAAATGTCGTGTACGCGCCTGATTTTGAAAGAAATATACTGATAAAGAAAGACACGATTGGGTGTCCAGTGTGTGTTCCCATTGGCTATTATTCTCCAAAGGAAACGGATGAATGACTTGGCGAAGCCCTTAAATGTGTCTTCTGCAGTATCGACCTTGTGCTTGGCAAGTAGCGATGATATAGTCTCTAAAGGAGAACATATTGATCTTCGAGCAAAAAGGGAAGACTTTTTGGATAAAACTTCCGGTCAAACCGCGGGCAGATACAAGAATGGAAAGTGATCGTTAAGTTATGAATAATAATAATAATAATAATAATAATAATTATATATATATATATATATATATATATATATATATATATATATATATATATATATATATATATATTCATGCATGTTTCATAAAATATATATATATGCGTTTTGTCTGAAAGTGTGTGTGTGTATGCGTGGTATTAACAGAAGCAAAAATTAAAGGAATTTCTAGAAAAGGAAGACTTAAAATTAAGTCTACAAACAACGATAATGCGGATAAAGAAAGAAAGAAGAAAGAAAGAAAAAAAAGAAAGATGAGGAGAGAAAAGGTAAAAAATTGTAAAGGGAAAGATGGGGAAGACAAAACAGAGAAAAAAGGTAAAAAATGGAGAGAAAAACGATGTATTAGAAAAGCTTTCAAGAAAGGAAAAGGAGGAAAGGAAAGAAAAGTCGGGGGGGAACAAGAAAAGTTTGCAAAAAGCAGAAAAAATAGAATGAAGAAAGAATTGGCTGGAGGAGGAAAACTGATTAATAATGTACAAATAAGAAAGGACAAAGATTTATTTAAACAAACGTCGAAAGGACAAAAGAGACACATATAAAGGACATACACACACACACAAATACATACACACAGACGCGCACACACACACATATATATATATATATATATATATATATATATATATATATATATATATATATATATATATGTTGTGGTACGATCCACCTAATTTACATAGTGGAGTACCGACCGATATAAATATGGGTTGGTACCGGAAGACTAGGAAGAAGTAAGAAGAGATCGAATCGAGAGACTCTGCCCGACTGCGATTAAGTCAACCATTCTACAGGAACAGTCTTCCCAAGAATATACCAAAACTAACTGTAAATATTGTGTACCTTTTCCTTGTTTCAATACATTTTGTTTACGTACATTTTGTGTTGTATTATTATTATTCCATGCTTATCCAAGCTTCAACAATATATATGAATAAAACAGGTATATTTATAAAATAATTATAAAAATCATTGTATGGTTTTCAAGTGTTATTGATATTGTGGAAATCTACCGATCTGAAATTGATATACAGGATGAGATGGGTAAATTGTCGCCATTTTATACTTTAAATTTCGCTCATGCTCTTTGTCTGTTTTTTATTTTGTCGACTGCACAGTATAGTCGGGTCAGTTGGGCACCGTCTGTGAGAAAAAGAGCACCATGAAACAATTCTCTTCGCGAGACATTTGGGAACGGTATGATGTATTGCTTGGCATTCGCTCCAGAAGCTTCAATGCGAACATTTCAGAGTGTTTGGGTTTCAATGTAAGGACAGTGCAGAGGATTGAGAAAGTGTTGGAAGAGTCTAATGGAGACTATCCAGATGAGTTGCAGGAGATTCTGAAATCTTCTGGGGGCCGTGGTTGAAGCGAATGGCGATTTTATTGAATAAATCTACTCACTATTATTTCAAGATATTTTTATGTAATTTTGGTGTATATATATGTTAAAATGGAATATCAGTATTATTTTAATTTTTGCGTAATTTAGACGACAATTCATCCATCGCACCCTGAATATACAAAACTATAACTTTGAAGTCACTAAAAGCATATATATATATATATATATATATATATATATATATATATATATATATGTATATATCTATAAATATTATTTTTTTATTATTATTATTATTAATAATATTCTATTTTAAACGTAGGCAGGCCAGTAGACCAAACAATACTGCTTAAAAAACTGACTCAAAATCTCCTCAAATGCGGGTATTATCTAAATATAACGTCTGAAGTAATATATATATATATATATATATATATATATATATATATATATATATATATATATATATATATATATATATATATATAATAAAGAAACAATATATGATCTTATAATATATATATATATCTTATTATATATAATAAAACAAGCAATATAAGGATCTTATTATTCAAGGAATTGATATTAAGATAATGCCTCATTAAGTCCTCTGTGCGAAGTTATTATTGATATTCAATTATTTGAATAAATTGTTTCCTTATGATATAAAATATGAGCTGCACACTTTAATATATAGATATAGATAGATAGAACACAATATATAACTTAATATATTCCACAATAATATATAACACATAACATAATATATATATAACACAAGATATTTGTTTCATTTATACCACATTTTTGAGAGCAGCATTGTTAATTCATGTTATAGTTGATTACGTAATTAGACAGTTATATTCATTTACGGCTGCAGTTAAGCATGTGGAATATCTTCATTAAATATAATTTGTTTCTGTTAATTGAAAGATATTTTTTTATTCCGTCTTGAGGTGGAGTGTTTTGTATACACGGAGCTTGCTAAAAAAATAAAATCTAAAATCGCCCTTTATCTAAAAAAAAAAATCGCCATAATTGCATACTAATAAGTTTAATTTTTTTCATGTTTGATTTTCTTTTTCTAATTTATAGATACCACGATTCCTCACTTAACGATTTATCCTTCTGGGCACCATTTACGACCACCAATAAAATCTCATACAATAGAAAATAAAAATAAAATCACCAACCAGTCGGTATACTGTGTACGAAAACTCTGTTCATAATTGTTTTCTTTTTCTTCAAAATGAATCAAAATAAATTAATGAATTAAAAATAAAAAAAACAAATTACGGATACTACATTTAAAGTATTGCAAATCGAAGTTAAGTACAGAATATTGAACTGTACGGTTCAGTGCATTACTGTAGTGTATAAAAATTAAAAAATTAATTATAAATGTTACAGATGGTGCAGAATCGATATTAAAGCTATCTAAAGATCGTTGGCACAAACCCGTTACACGCAAATATAGCCGAAATAGGTGTCATGTACAACATCTCACTTAGCGTCCAGCTCGTTCAGCAAACGGAACGTTAGCACAGGACCCAGTTGTTAAATGAGGACTGCTTATATTATTTGTTAATTCTTTTCATTTGCTATATTTTCAAAGTACATCTTATTACAAAAATTTCATATGATATTTGTGGACTTCTTTATAGGAAGGAAAATGATTTCTATTTTTTAAAGATATATTCATTTCATTCAGGCTAACCCTTGCTGTAAATGTACAGCTGGATAATGAAAGGTCCTCGTCCCGACCAAATAGGCAAACAGTATATTTTTTTTTTTTAATTCAACTCTTAGTCGGCCCAAGAACTTTTCAGCAAAGACTCATATGTGTGCGTATGGAATAAAAAATAAAAAAAAGGCCTCGCATGTATATATATATATATATATATATATATATATATATATATATATATATATATATATATATATATATGATTATAAAATGTGTGTATAAAGAAAGAGAAAGGCAAATCGAAAGAGAATAACAAAAATTTAATATAAATTTTGGAATTTCGAATGGTGAACAGATGTCTTCTTAAACCGGAAGTTCTTTCTCCTCATCAATGTCTAATTACCAAGGAAAGCGCCACCCAACGGTTGTGTTTTTAGTTTAAACATTGAAAAGAATGTGTGTGCGCGTGCATACGCGTACGGGGTATGATTACTGTTTATGTATAGTTTTAGATATGCACTCATATATATATATATATATATATATATATATATATATATATATATGCACACACACATATATATACGTAATTGTCTGCGTATATGGATTTATTAATATTTGTATATATTTTGTTAATCATTTCACCACAAGGAAGGCGGGAATTCCACTGGTACGAGGAAAGGATAAAAGCTGTTCGGGGTTCAAGAAGATAGATGATGGCGATTAAATTTTTGAAGTGTGTAGTTATTAGGGTAGCAAAGAAACGGAAAGAGAGTTCCACAAGCGGAAAGTGCGAGAAAAGAATCTGTTGAAGTAGAAGTGTCGGTTACATTTACCTAATTCAACACTAAAATGGTGGGACCTAGATGCCAACGCTTAAACACACGTAGTCCGGGAAACGGAAAAAAAGCTCTGTAGTAAAGACAGCGGGAAGACACTTCAGGTCTCTACACGTGATTGTACACGTTTAGATGCATATATATATATATATATATATATATATATATATATATATATATATATGAGCATAAAGATGTGTACCTATACATAATAATGCATATATTTAGTATGTAAGAATGAAAATCTATGTTCGTGTTTGCAGCGTGTGTCATTGGAGTTATGTATGCATATATATATATATATATATAGATAGATAGATAGATAGATAGATAGAGTGTACAGGTAATCGATCCGTTGGTATATAATCCGGGTGGATTACTATTGTTAACACAAGATCATTCTCATTAATAAAGGCGTCTACCAGAGGAGGACGGACATCGAAAATAAAGTTAAAACAATGCTCCGAGACAGACACTTAGAGTGTCCCTTTTGAGGTATTTTTTTACTATATATATATATATATATATATATATATATATATATATATATATATATAACTAAAATAAGAAAAAAATATTTTAATAATAAAAATGTCGTAATATATACATATATATAATTTGAATAAAAAATACATCATCCATACACACACACATGAATATATATATATATATATATATATATATATATATGTGTGTGTGTGTGTGTGTGTGTGTGTGTGTGTGTATGTATGTATATATTTTGTGTGTGGACGACATCCATTCAAATATATATATATATATATATATATATATATATAGCGACAATTTTATTATTACCCGCTAACAGCCCTTTTCAGTCTCTGCAATTTTAAAAATAGGCGTTTGTTTATTTTGGACGCTCCCGACATCGTTCTTTTTTCAAGTTTTAATTAAAACATAATGTTATGTGCACTAAGAAGTTTTTTTAAAGTGTTTAAAATTGAGCCCTCTTATATAGTTAAGAAAAAGAGTGATTAAAAATATGAAATCTGTATGTATATCAGGGAGTTACAAGTAGATTCTTGCAACTCCAAGACATGATAGATTATGCACCCTCTCACAGAGACTGGAACTAAGGTTCGTTCAGCATAGTTGCAGTATAAAAAAGTGGGCTCTGTGGGAGTTGAACGAACACATATGTATTTGAGCAAGCGTCTGCAACAGGGATTGTGTAGATGCCCTAGCAGAAGGGTATGCTAGGTAAACAAGTAACCGGCCATTATCTCTATATGTCTGTATGTATCTCATTCCGTGTGTGTGTGTGTGTGTGTGTGTGTGCGCGCACACGTGTGTGTGTACGAGTGCTCTTTCGAATCTATCTATCTCATGTTTTCATATCTTTTTCTTTCTATTCATATCTATCTATCTATCTATCTATCTATCTATCTATCTATCTATCTATATATATATATAGATAGATAGATAGATAGATAGATATCACATTTTGTCCCTATCTACCTATCTCAGTATGTTCATATCTATCTCATTCTGCAAATATCTATTTATCTATCAGGCTAGCTATCTGTCTGTTGGTCTGTAGCACAAATCTTCCCAAAGTGTGTGGCAGGCTTACTGGGAGATGGGTGAATTTATCGAAGCGCCCTTTCTAGAATGATTACTATCTATGGTTATATAAACCAGTCTATCCTTCTATTTAAGCCATAGCTGGGGGAAAGGGATGGATTCATACATTTCCTAAGGCTATTTGCGTGTAAGTGAATGCAACGAACTCAGATGGAATTCAAACTCGGAATGCAATTCAATCAATCAATACCTCTTGCGCATCCCAATATATATATATATATATATATATATATATATATATATATATTGTTATGGTAATGACCCACACATGCACGGACTCTCCCAACTATAAATAGGAGCAGGTACTGCCTTTTGGAGAGGGAAGTTTCCAGCAATCAGCTCTGACAGTCGGACCAAACATTCTTGCTGTAACACTCTCGTTTGTATATGTTTGTATTACTGTTTTTGTTTATATATTTAATTCAGTTCCACTCCAGTGTCTTATTTCTGGCTCCAACAAGGCCATAATCTATCTATCTATCTATCTATCTATCTATCTATCTATATATATATATATATATATATATATATATATATAACCTGAACAAAATAAACTATGAAATCTCCACAAATATTCTTAACTGCCTATAACTGATAACAGAAGCCATTGGTTTATACCAACGGCTTCCCATACTTAATACTTCTTGTTTTCACTCTCAAATGGTCATGTGTGACGTTATGAGCTGCGGTGCGATTTTCGCTTCCAGCGTCTCGTATGCACGAGATCGTATTTGCTTGGAAATCTTCCATGTAAACAAAAACAGACTATCATTATTGTTTTGTCAGTGTTTAATATAATGTAATGTAATTGTCATCTTCGATAATGGCTTATGTATGCTGAAATCTTAGATAGGTTTAAAATATATATTTCAATATGGTGAAAAATTTCGTCTTTTAAAAATAATGTTATTAAACTTATGAGAGGATATGAAAAGAACTTACATAAAAATCAGAGGGTATCATTATACTTTTTTTTAGTTTTCTCTTTTAATACACAGTTAGCACTGGTGTAAATTTTCTTTTGGTTACTCTGTGTTTGTGTGTGCGCATGTCCGCGCCCGCCTGCACGGATGTGAGCTGTGATCATTTTGATGGGAAAGGATTTTTCATTTATTAATCCGATATATTTTTATATATATATATATATATATATATATATATATATATATAACTTCAGATAGCTGTATAGGTAAATGCATTATAGCCATACAATAATGATAATCTCCGTTTACATATTTCTTTATTTATATGTTTATACACATACATATAGGATGTTGCAGCAAAATCCCACACTTGACAAAAAGAAAACGAAATCGGCAATAAAAACAAAAGTTGTTTATGCAGAGACCCGGCAGTTTATTTAGCAACAGTTAGAGTTACATACTACATTATTTTTCAATGTAACCGCCGGCGACGACCATCTTAAGGCGGGCGAGAAATGAGTCACACGCTTTAGCAATCATATCCGTGTCCATAGCGGCGAACGCATCCACGATGACAGCCTTCAGAGAGTCGACCGTTTTGTGGTCCTGCTTGTTGGTCTTGGCCTCAATCACGCCCCAGAGGTAATAGTCAAGGTGGTTTCAGTCAGGTGAGGAAGGCAGCCACAAGTCCGGCGACCAGTGCTGAGGAACATTGTTGAGCAGCTACGCTTGGGTCGTCATGGCCTTGTGTGCAGGAGCGGAGTCCTGCTGGATGAAGTAGGGGCGTCCAGCGGCGATCTTGTCCATCCAGGGCTTCATCACTCTCCTCAGCACATCCTGGTAGATCTCAGCGGTTACTCTCGGACCCTTTTGAAAGAAGAACAGAGGCATGACGTCCCCAACGTTGGAGATGACGCCAAGGACCATGACAGAGGTGGAAAATTTCGTATGTTTCACGACGAGAACCTCCTCGATGTCTTTGCAGATCCACCTGTCGTCTGGTCCTGGATGAAATTCTTTTCATCAGAGGAGAATCTCAGCATCCTGGCGTACGCGTGCTTGAGCTCGTTCAGTAAAGCCGCCGCCCTGACCTTCCTCGACTCCTTGGGGGGCATTCGTGATGAGCATACGGTGAGACATACGGTAGGAAGAGTAACCAATGTCCTTGATCGTTCGGCAGATTGTCGACTTGTGACAGCCTATGTCAGCGGCGATTTGGCGTAGCTCTGGCTTCCATCATTGTCGACTGTCTCCTTGACGGCGACGACGAACTCATCGTCATAACGGCCGAAGAACGAACGTTGTGGGCCTTTCGTTTGGCAGTAAACTCGTTGTCAAACGCCTTCCACTTCCTCCTAATATCCATGACCATGGTCCTCTTGAACCCAAACCAGTCTTCTTTCCGACGCGAAAAAAAAATGCTACTACCGCTGCTCTGCGTTCATATTCCATCCTGGAAAATGGTAGAGAGAACAGTTAGTTAGTTGTCAAACTGCCGGGTGTCTACATATAAAACTTTTGTTTTTATTGCTTATTTCGTTTCCTTTTGGTCAAGTGTAGGATTTTGCTGCAACACCCGGTATATACGTACATGTGTGTGTCTGTGTCTGTGTGTGTATGTGCGAGTCCTATTAAATAGAATGGACAAAGAATGTATGTTGCGCCTTTTGATGAGTTTCTCCAAGTGTCAAATATGTTGGTTGATAGCAGGTGGAAACTTATAAAGAAACTTGCCGTAATTGTTTGTAACGGCTTATTGGACGCCAGGAGAACATCACCAAAAGGCTTGACAATCATTCCTTGTTCTTTCTGTTAAATAAAGCATGTTCCACGGAAGTAGCGAGAAGCTTGCCACATCCCGCCTGTGAGAAGAGAGAGGTTGGAAGGAGGAAAATAATTCGTCACCTAGAAGGGCACGGGAGCGATTTTAGACTCTATCGATTGGCTGGCGTGTGCGGTTGGTGCAGATCCTACCCAAATATGACAACAGTACTGTATGGATATATGTATCTCATTCCGTGTGTGTGTATGTGTGTGTGTGCGTACGAGTGCTATTTCGAATTTATCTATCTATCTATGTATCTATCTATCTATCTATCTCATTTTATTCATATCTTTTTCTTTCTATTCATATCTATCTATCTATCTATCTATCTATCTATCTATCTATCTAGAGAGAGAGAGAGAGAGAGAGAGAGAAGCCAATACCCAGTACCCAAAAAAGGTACAAAAAAAAGAAAGAACAGAGAACATGTACGTCAGCCGAAGACAATCGTCTAGCATCCAAGTTCGGAGTTCAAAGAAAAAAATCCGATACGAGTAAGTAAAATAACTAAGTGCTCAATACGCTAAGTAGAGCTCTTTAGGTTTAATTATCTAGAGAGAGCTAGCTAGATAGATAGATAGAAAGATAGATAGATAGATAGATAGATAGATAGATAGATAGATAGATAGATAGATATCACATTTTGTCCCTATCTATCTATCTATCTCATTATGTTCATATCTATCTCATTCTGCATATAGATATAGGATTGCTTCCTAAATATAAGTTGTATGATGCATCCTAGCTGTAAAGGTCTGAAGGAGTGGAACTGAAGAAAGGAGCCTAACCATTGCCATGGAAACAGCGACAGACTTTACGTTACGTCTGATGGAATCCTCATAAAATCAAAAAGAACATCAACCGAATTACAGGTAGAAATCAAGAACAGATTCAAGTTTTTTTTTTCGAATAACGTAAATAACATAGAAAATAGGAATAGCAAATTGGTAACTCTAATTAAGGAAGCAGTAGAGATAACAAGGAAATCAAATGGAAATACCAAAAGCAAAGGGAGATAACTAAAAATCAACATTAGACCGGATGAAAAAAAGACAAGAAATATGATCGCAAACACTAAGAGAAATAAAATGAAATATGCAACATTAAACAATTTAATAATAAAAAAAAAAAAAACGAAATACGAAAAAGTAAAGATGATCTTGGAAATAGTAGAACCTATCAGGAAAGGGAAGAGCTTGAAATATGCAACCGACATAGATAAACAGTAATTGCTTGCATTAAAAGACAAACAAGGAAGTTTCCAAATGTAGAAACAAGATGTTATGATTAACCGAGAAGAACTATGCAAGCATGTTTGCTTAGAAAATAAAAATACCAGCGCATTCATTTCGGTAGTAACTCGTAATCTTACCGAAGAAATATGAAATAATGTTTGCACTGCAAAATTTGAAATGCCAGTATCAGGTGAAGATGTCAGAGAAACAGACCTTTTTTTTTAAAGATACAGAAGAAATGTGCAAAACATTAGTATAAATATTTAACCAGTGCATATAGAAAGGAGCGGTAGAGTAATGAATAGCGGCTCGGATTGAGGAATCGGAGAACGGAGTTCGAATTCAAGTCCAATCCATTACATGCACTTGCGTGCTAATACATTTGGAAAAAGTATGAATCGTCTTCTTCTCTATAGGTAAATAACAGGGCAGACCGTGTTCTATAGCCTTGAATGGCAACTGGTCTACCACAATAAAAATGGCAACCGAGAAAAAATCTACCTCGTCATGATCGCCTAAGCGTGTATCACGCATGGCACATAACTGACTGAACTCAGAAAATTTTAGTCTAGGAATATAAATCCTACTTTACAAAAAAGAGATAATGAAGACCTTATCAAATTACGATTGAATCTATACTAAGTATTCTCAAAAGTGCTTACAGACAATCAAATACCAGAGATAAAAAACCACTCGTGCGAATAGGAGTGGCTACTCAACCTCAGATCATCGAAAAACACAAGGTCAGCGTATCAGAAAACAAGACAATGCCACATTGTTGAGCTTCGGTTGACTAAGATGAAAACTCGGTAGGAGAGCCAAGCATTAACGAAAGCTGTATTATTTGGGATAAAAATGATAACAGTAATGGAATATCTGTCTATATTTCTGAGATGAGGTATTATGTACATTATTTACATTATTCGGACTATTGTCCTCATCTTTGTCGCCATATTTATTACAACGTGATATAATGGAATTGTGCGTACACCTGTGTTCCCCCTTACTGGAGTGTGATTGGCTGGTGTCCGTCATAAATACCGACGGACGTGTAGGAGAGTCAAGAGAGCCTTTGTCTGAAAGCTAAGTCTATAACGACGCCCATTGGACTACGCCATTGATCTACACTTCTTACCTGCGACTACGACGCGTACCAGTCGATTATTGCTACCATATTCTACTTGGTTATAGTAACCAAAGCCACTTAGCTATTTTGTTCAAATATATCCCTTTCCGGGACATATCATAAAGTTTCGGCCGTTGTACGCTCCGGCCTTCTTCAGGTGGTTGGAATGTCGAACTGACCCTTAATTTCGCTCACTGGGGTAGACTGTTCTAGTTCCACGTGCTATGTTTAATGGATGTCAGTTATCAGTTATCTCCTGATAAGGACACATGGCACAGTGGATAAAGGCGTTGGTTAGATCCAGTGACAGGACCCAAAGAGTGTGAGTTCAATACCCGGTTAAGGCAGTGGAGAACTTGGAGAGGGGAATTAACAGGAGATAACTGAATACTCCAACTATGTAACATGATAAAATATAGATTGGAATAAGTAAAGCAAAGAAATATGATTAAACCTAAACACATAATATTACACCTTGAAAGTATTTTCCGAAAAACGATAGGAGTAAATATAAAATAAAACGCCGTGACAAAGACTATCAGAGTCACAATATCGTGTCAATTGTCATTCCAATAATATGTTATCATTGTCTTTAAAATACTGAAAATATTTCTTATTACGTCTTCTTCTATGCGCCGTGTCCCTACAGGACGTTGGCGATCATAGCTCTCCACAATTTCTTGTCCTTTCTACCACTTAATATTTTTTCTTTTTTCTATCTCTCCCAAACCATGACCCACCATTTATTTACACAAGCTTGCTAGGTAGGTAATGCGTTCTTTTCCTCTGTCCCTCTTGCCTTGTGAGTTTCAAATTTTCCAAGCCATCTTTCCTTATTATATGACCTATAAATTCCAATTGTATCCTCTTGATGTTAAGTATAAATATCATTTTCGTTTCCACTTTTTCTAGTAGTTCGTCGTTACTCATGTTCGGTCCATGGTATTCTCATAATCCTTCTGTAGAACCACATCTTTGTTGTTTAAAGTCTCTTCTTTATTTTTTAAGAGACTGTCCAATATTCATTGACATATGAAAGGACGGATTTTACATAACTGTTGTTTACACTTTTCTTTGTTTCTAACGATATATTTCTGTTTCTTAAAACTTTTCTTAGATTTCGGAAGGTACCCATCATTCTTATTCGGATTTCAGTGTGGCACTCACTGCACTTGGTTAATAAACTTCTCTGATATCTAAATTTTTGTATTTGTTTGATTTCTGTATCTCCAATTTGCAACCGCGTCCTGGGTATGACGATAAACTACATCCGGGTCCTGGGTAAGACAATAAACTACGTCCAACAGCAAGGCCTCTGATCAGGTTTTGAGGAGCATGGAACCACCTCTTAATTGCAGGTGTTCCCAGGTCCACTCTGACCCGGGGTGGTAGCACCTGCTAGGGTCCCAACTATAAGCAAATAGTTGATACCCAAACTGGGGTTAAAAAGTGTAAAAATAGGTTTTAATACCAGAAATTATTTGCAAAAAAAGATATTACCAGCAATACATTTTTGAAAATAAACGATATCACCACCACCTATACATTATACAATATTATCAGAAATAAAAATTTTGTCGGCATTAAATAACCCATTGTGGTTGAAACAAAACGAAACCAAACCAATTTGCAACCCAAATATCACAAAATAACCGCAATGTTTCTTATTGCTAGAAATAAAATAACATTCAAAGTAATACTCCCCCAACACACACATACACAGGGTGTCCAAAACGTTTTGCCCGATTTTTATTTATTTTATTGTATTATTGCAGTTTTTATTGTATCATTACAGATTTTATTTTATTGTATTGCAGTTTTTATCTTGTATTATTGCAGTTTTCATTTTATTTTATCATTGCAGTTTTAATTGTATCATTATAGTTTTTATTTTAATTTTTATTGCAGATTTTATTTTATTGTATTACTGCAGTTTTTATTGTATCATTACAGATTTTATTTTATTGTATTGCAGTTTTTATCTTGTATTATTGCAGTTTTCATTTTATTTTATCATTGCAGTTTTAATTGTATCATTATAGTTTTTATTTTTAATTTTATTGCAGATTTTATTTTATTGTATTACTGCAGTTTTTATTGTATCATTACAGATTTTATTTTATTGTATTGCAGTTTTTATCTTGTATTATTGCAGTTTTCATTTTATTTTATCATTGCAGTTTTAATTGTATCATTATAGTTTTTATTTTAATTTTTATTGCAGATTTTATTTTATTGTATTACTGCAGTTTTTATTGTATCATTACAGATTTTATTTTATTGTATTGCAGTTTTTATCTTGTATTATTGCAGTTTTCATTTTATTTTATCATTGCAGTTTTAATTGTATCATTATAGTTTTTATTTTAATTTTTATTGCAGATTTTATTTTATTGTATTACTGCAGTTTTATTGTATCATTACAGATTTTATTTTATTGTATTGCAGTTTTATCTTGTATTATTGCAGTTTTCATTTTATTTTATCATTGCAGTTTTAATTGTATCATTATAGTTTTATTTTAATTTTTATTGCAGATTTTATTTTATTGTATTACTGCAGTTTTTATTGTATCATTACAGATTTTATTTTATTGTATTGCAGTTTTTATCTTGTATTATTGCAGTTTTCATTTTATTTTATCATTGCAGTTTTAATTGTATCATTATAGTTTTTATTTTAATTTTTATTGCAGATTTTATTTTATTGTATTACTGCAGTTTTTATTGTATCATTACAGATTTTATTTTATTGTATTGCAGTTTTTATCTTGTATTATTGCAGTTTTCATTTTATTTTATCATTGCAGTTTTAATTGTATCATTATAGTTTTTATTTTAATTTTTATTGCAGATTTTATTTTATTGTATTGCAGTTTTTATCTTGTATTATTGCAGTTTTTATTTTATCATTGCAGTTTTAATTGTATCATTATAGTTTTTAATTTTAATTTTTATTGCAGATTTTATTTCATTGTATTACTGCAGTTTTATTGTATTATCGCAGTTTTTATTGTATCATTGCTGTTTTTATTTTATTGTATCATTGCAGTTTTTATTTTATTGTATTGCAGTTTTTATCTTGTATTATTGCAGTTTTTATTTTATTTTATCATTGCAGTTTTAATTGTATTATTTTTATTTTATTGTATTACTGCAGTTTTTATTATATTATTGCAGTTTTTATTTTATTGTATTATTTTATTTTTATTTTATTGTGTTATTGCAGTTTTTATTGTATTATTGCAGTTTGGTCTTTGAGGCTTCAGGAACGTGGCTTTTAGACAATCAGAATCAGCAAATTGCTTCTGTCTGACATTAATATCAGTGTGGCTCAAATGTAGCTGAGGCAATTGTCGCCTCGGTGAAGAATTTCATCATTCATTCGGCTCAGGACAGGAGCATCAAGTCATTCGTAAACTCGAAACAACATTAATTCAAAACAGCAGGCTCTGTAAACGATGCACTCAGATCTAGATGACCCGCTACTGCAACATCTGATGAAAAAGGTGAGCAGTTAAAAGCTTGTTTTATCGACAGTCCGCAGAAATCTGTTTGGCACCTATCTCAAGAACTCAAAATCAGTCACCAGAGCATGTATAACTTGTTGCGTAAAAGGAATTTAACGTCCTACATTACTCGCCTGTTCCATGCTTTGCACAATGGAGATGCTGATCACAGACTTGAGTTTTTGGAGATGTTCCTTGCCTCAATGTGCAATAATGAAACTTTACAGGGTAAGATATGATGGTCAAATGAAGCATGTTTTAAATTAAATGGCCATATTAACCGGCATAATTGTTCACATTGGAATTATGAAACTCCACATGTGGTTTTGGAGAAGGAAGTTACCCCCCAGGACTGTGTGAACTGTGATTTCAAGTAATGAGATTATCGGGCCATTCTTCTTCAATGTGTCGGTCATGCTTTAAATCTACTTCTTTACTCAAGGGCAACAACAACAAAGAAACATGCACTTCCAACAGGATGGGGTTCAGCCCCACTATGTGCGTTGTGTTAGTAATTTGGTATTAAAAAACCTGCCAGGAATGGTAAAATGTAAGACAAGGCGCTAATATACTGTAGATCACCTTGCGATTAAGGCACTCTCTAGACATTTACATCGTAGGGAATTATTTTGTTCTTTGATCAGAGTAGCATTTTTTATGCCAAAATTGTGGTCAGTCTCGTTACGATAGGCAATCAACTCATTTGATGTATTATTTTGTAAAATGTCCCTTTTGTGTTCATATAATCTTTTATTTAAATTCCTTAAGGTCTTTCCTATGTATTTTTGTGACAGTTATTATAGGTTATGGAGTAAAAATCTTTAAGTTTTAGCTTACTGCTTTGTTTGGTATTGACTAAGTCTTTTATTGTTTTGGATAACGTAGTAACAAATTTTATGTTAAGGTGAGATAGATTCTTTTCGATAGTATATGTGATAGAATTAGTAGGAAGGATAATATATATATTTTTTACTCGTCTGGTTTCTCAGAACCTAGCGAGAAATTAGAAATTCACATCGCTCCATCTGACAAGGGAGGGGGAATTGTGATCATGTACAAGAATACATAGACAGAAAAAAAATAACTCACTGCCTAACGATACAGCCGGTAAGAATAAACAAACAAAAAAATAACTACTGAAACAAAAATTTAACAAGGAAATCAGGAAACTAATTAAAAATGACAACAAATCGTGGTATAGACTCCTAGAATATCTCCCTAAAACAGCCAAGTTCTACGGTCTCCGTAAACCCCCCATAATTTGCATCCCAATCAGCCCCATTATCTCAGTAATAGACAGCGCCCCCCCCACTACATAAACTGGCGGAAGCCATAACAAAAATTCTAACCCCTTTCCTTGGCACAACCAGTCCATCTCATATAAAGAACTCAAGCAGCCTAGTTTAAAAAAAACTAAGGGAAATTAACATGACCGTCAAATACATGGTCAGTCTAGATATAAAATTCATCTACACCAACGTCCCAGGTGAAAAATTCTTAAATCTCTTAAAAAAAGCATCGAACACAATCAAAGATAAAGCTCTCTCTCTACCAACAAATAAAATAATAAACGTCTGCCGTCTTATAACCAACCTATGCTACTTTACATTTAATGATTATTACAAACAAAATTTGGATTACCAATGGGATCGCCTCTCAGTGCAGTGATAGCGTGTATCTTCTTAGAATTTCTCGAATCCCTCTCTTTCCAAAAATATTTTGCCAAAACAATCAACAAATTTTAGTTATATTGATAATGCTCTACTTATATGTCCTCGTGATACTGATTTACCTGACCTAGTAGATCAACTAAACAAAGTCGAAAACACAATGGGATCTACATATGAAACGGAAGAACACAATTCCTTTCCCTTAGTACAAATCAAGTTACACCGCGTTAGCAAAAATATAAAACTCAGTGTCCACCGGAAATCAACTAAGAAAAACGATCTAATAACTTTCTTATCATAACAACAAAATAAAATCTAGCATAATCATAGAATTCTACATAAGAGCACTAAGAATATGCAGCTCAGATTATTTACACGAAGAGGAGAAATATATTGAAAACACTTTCAAAATTCTTCAATGCTTTAATTATTTTATATTCAATGCGAAACAAAAAGCTCATAAAATGTTCCAAAACAAAAAAACGGCTCCTCTTGAAATCCCAATGAATAAAAGAAAAATCCTGCCTACTAATTTTATCACATCTACAATCGAAAAGAAACTGTCTCAACTCAAGATAATAAATGTTACTACTACATTCAAAGCAATAAAAGATTTAGTCAATACTAAATAAAACAATAATCTAAAACCTGAAGGAGTTTACACCATCACTTAATTGTCACAAAAATACATAGGAGAACCCGAAGGAATCTAAATAAAAAAAAAACTATATGAATACAAAAGGGATATTTTACAAAGTAATATACTGAATGCGTTGGTTGCCCACCGTAATGAGACTGACTAAAATTTTGACATAAAAAATGTTACAAAAACCAAATTAATTCACTACGACGTAAATATCTAGAGAGTGCCATAATCGCAAAGTCATTTACAGTAAATTTGTTCTCATTTCACAATTCCTGGCAGATCTTCTAATATCACAGTGTGGAATATCTATTTACAAATGTAATGGAAAGAAAAGGAAAAAAGATTCTAAATGAATTTGATAAGATAAAAAAAATCTAAAATTCCCAGCACACCTCTATCGTGCGCATGTGTAGTCAGTCTCTCAATATAAAAAAAATTTAGTCCGATGAAGTCCTGAAGGACGACACGCGTTACAAGTTTTTCCACTTTGTCATGCAATTTTCCCAATACTGTTCTTAATATTAAAATAAATATCTTTATCTCATATATATATATATATATATATATATATATATATATATATATATATATATATATATAGTATAAAGTATAGGATTGACGTATACGCAATAAATTCTAATAAGAAACAAATACTATTCTTAAAAAGAGTGCTCAGTACAGAGTAGAGCAAATAAAATTATTTATTCGAAAATTATAACATGAATATGTTATAAAATCAATACAAAAAAAGCAATTTTGTTTCAACAATTCTGTGTCTAAGAGACTAGAAGTGTTGAAACAAAATGACTATTTTTGTAGTGATTTTATACCATATTTATGTTATAATTTTCGAATAAATAATTATATATATATATATATATATATATATATATATATATATATATATATCACCGATATTATACTTTTACCTATAATTATAGCATTACTTAAAAAAAATATATTTATAACACACACACACACACACACACACACATATATATATATATATATATATATATATATATATATATACACACACTCTATCAAACATTTAACCTATATATATATATATATATATGTGTGTGTGTGTGGTGTCAACGAATACTAGTTGTCACTTTCGTAATGCACGTTGTAGTAGAGACTTTGTAATCGCAGATACAACTATAGTAACGCCGTTGAACAATACTGGTGTCAGACGCCTTCGAATAACACACACACTAATAGTACTTCCTCGATAATACTCGCTCGAACAGTAATCCGTATAGTGAGTGGTACGAATTGAGGAATATTGTAGTGAATAGACTAGAGAATAGCGGTTCGTATAGTAACAGAGGATAGAGTAGAAATGACCATCAATCTATACCACACGCAGTTTTGTATATATGCGTTTATTTATGGTCACATGATCCACTTAATTCACTAATTGGATCGATTGTGTTTGCTCACTGGCGATCTATGTTCAAACTTAACTGTCGGCAGTGTCTCTGTACATTTAACGTATGTATCGTGATGAAATGAATGAAATAAATATTTGACTTATCAGTAAACAATGTATTAATTAAAAATAAAAACGAACTACTAGTTAAAAACTGTGAAACTCAATACAAAATAGTAAATTCGGGTTTAAAACATACACACGTAATAGACATCTCTCTCTCTCTCTCTCTCTCTCTCTCTATATATATATATATATATATATATATATATATATATATATACATATATGAACAAGAAAATTTGAATTTAGAATATTTTGGCTTTGGGTCGTTGTTGGATTACGTTCGTTATTTTCTTTTTCAGATATTCTGTCAAAATTTGTCGTTCCGTTTTCGAGGTGCCGTTCCCTATAGGTTTCCTGTTTCCTTTTGTTGAACTTCAATCCGCTCAGCTCTAACATTGTGACTTGAAGCATAATCTTTCACGTTTTTACTTTCATTTATTCAAAGTTGATTCCATACTTCCGTTCACTTTTTACTACTTAAGTCTCTTTCTTTTTTTCTTTCTTTCTTTTTTTCTATTCACACACAATTATAAGTATATATACTTATATATGTATACACATATGTATAAATGCACGTATTTATATATAATACTAATGATTCATATATATATATATATATATATATATATTATTAATGTACACTACATTTCAAATGTTTGAAATCACCACTAGAATTGGCATGGAATGAATTTGATAGAAGAGTGAAAAAAACGAAAATGAAAAAGAACTCTTAGAGTCATTGAAAAAAGAATGGAATCAGTTATCAACCTTTGAGAAACCTTTACAACAAATGCAAAGAATCTGTACTGCAGTAATCAAGTTTAAAGAAGTATATTTTGACGAGAGCAAAATTTAATCATAAAATGCCTTTGCTATTATTGTCATAATTAAATGTCTAATAAAAAATCATGTCTTACATTTTTTTAACCATGTATAATAATTTTTCTCATATTTAAAGTACAAAACTAATTTTGGGGCTAATTTTAATATAATTACCAGGTGTTTTCTCAAGCTTTTGAACTGTAGTGTATATTTGGGTAGCAACCTTTCTTTTATACATCTTTCGTCAAAGATGACGGACCCGGAAAATTTCATTAATTTATTATTTAATTTTTCCAGCGTCCTTACATTTTTTTTTCGTTTGGCGGGAGTGAGGGAGTGCAAAAACTGTCCATATCGTCCATTGTCCTAAGTGCCTTCGGAAATTTCATTAGACATTTTTAAGTTTTTATTTTTAACTTGTAAGTTTCTTTTCATCTTTTGACTGTGTGACATGTATTATCTGTGTGCTTTTGAATTCTAGTAGGAGCGTTAATTCCGAGCCATCGTGTGTTGGGCATGGCTAGAATTCGAATGGGCGACTTTCTATTTTTAAAAGACTTTCAGTACGCCGCTCCCATTGTAAAACAAGGTGAGGTTGAAAGTGGGGGAGATATTTGATATACAGAGCTTCTCTTATAATTAAACGTTTCCAGTAATTTGATTGACAAAAAACTCTAGTGTTTTCGGCCAGTATTTTCTTAAGGGTTCTTGTAGATTGTGGGTTGATATATATATATATATATATATATATATATATATATATATATATATATATATATATATAAATATATATATATTTAAAGAGGTTTAATAAATTCAACTGACATTTTTTCTTTTTTTTTTATTTTTGTGAGCATGTAGCACATTGTTTTCCACGCAACTTTTTCTAACGGCCGCTAGGTGGTGTTGTATAAAGCAATATAAAAGGAAAAGCCACAAACAATCCCAAATTTTTCGCGTGTTTTTCAATTACAGAATCACATAGTAATAGGACGTATCTCTTTTCCCTTTCGAGTAAGCACTTAATCCCCAATGAATCACGTGTTGCATGCAACACAATACTATCTCTTCATTGTATCCTGTTTGAAAAAAAATAAAAAAATCTTCACGCGACAGCAGTAATATATTCCCTAGAAACTATCAAATGATTATATATTTTCATCGAACACAAGATAATCCCTCTCTGTTCAACAAACTGGTCAATGCAGCCAGAAATTTGTAATCCAATGTCGCTATACTTTCTTCAGTAATATTTCTCTCGTCTATTTCGCACTTCTCCCGCATTTTTTTATATCGTTTTCTTAAACTTTCACTCACTCCAAAGAGCATAATGATTCTTGACTAAGAAAACAATATCGAAAAAAGGCTCGAACCTCAATGAAGTCTGTTCATATAATTTCCACACCTATACACACCAGTAAAATCATCGTATGGAGGATTCATGGACGCATACGGGGAAAAATGAGAAGAATGTAATTATATATGTATATCTATACAAATGTAGTAGTCCCCTAGTTAACAATGAGAGTGAATGAAAGTATGTATGTTTTGAAATGTAGCAGTGGGCTGCTTATAAATGTGGTGAAAAAAGTGTGTATATCTTCAAATGTAGTAGGACTGCATATACTTGTCAGTTTGCTAGCTGGTTGCGTAAGTGTCGTATTTCAGTCCTGGTTATATCACGATGAACGCAGCATCGGAGAATGGATAAAATTGATTGATCGATTCTGATTTAAGTTGATATTTTCATTTCGTTATATGCACAAAGATCCGTTTCGAAAGTGCCGCTCTGCCCGTGACCTTATATCCTGGCTGTGAAAGCTTTCTGATTGGTTGGTCGAAATATGGATTTGTGGTCTGTCGATTTTGTATGTACATCTGTTTTTAAAGATGGTGAAATTTTGGTGTCTTTGTTATTATTATTTATTTTTATATTGCTATTTATTTTTACATCACTAAAACCATTCCCACTATTTATTTTTATTTCAGTCATCACGTTAAACAAGTTACAGTCAGAAAAACAGATCTACCAGCCTAGAGGGATGGACTGCAAAATTATTACTGCTGCTATAGTGGGTTCGAAACTCGTAGAAATTTCCACACGTGTAGACTTATACCAAGCTAAACTAAATTCCGTATATATTGATATGCGCCATTATATCATAAGAGTCTGTGTGTGTGTGTGTGAGAGAGAGAGAGAGAGGGGGAGAGAAGGAGAGAGAGATAAGACAAAACCGTTTACATCGAATAAACTAGAACGGTGATACGCGATATGCGTTGGATAGACGTTCAAGTCTCTCTGGATTTCAGCTCTTGGCCCATTAGAAAATATTTGAACCTTTATAGTCACCATGTATTTCAGTGAGATTTTCGGGATGGGGTATATAATGGAGTGGTACTCCAGTCTGAACGTGACTAGAGAGACAGGGGCGACAGAATATGACACTAATTAAATTCATCAGCCATGCTTGGATAATATTTCTGCAAAGCTAAATACCAAAGTATAATCTATAATTCTTAATGATGGACATAGTTTGAAAGAAAAAACATATCTAAAGTAATTAATCACATCTTAATTGGCTGCAAACCAACCTTGACGACTTTCTGGCCTCGAGTACATCACATGGAATCAGAGGACACGAGTTAAAAGACTGAAAATAGCAAGATTTTTTTCTTTTCTTAATATTTCTCTCGTCGTTCTTTCTTTGTTATGGTTTTTTAAGTTTTTGTATGATTTGAATCTTAATTTTTTGTTTTTTTTTTGTCTGTTTTATTTTACATCTGTTTTTGTTTCGTTGAACTTATTTCTTGGACTTTATTTATATTACTTGCTTTATTTTCTTTCTTTTTTGTACTTTATGATTGTTTTTAAATTTTATTTCTTTATTCATCTATTTCTTTTCTAAGTCTTTCTTTCTTTTTTTCGTTTATGAGTTTTCCTTCCTTTCTTTCTTTTTTTTTCATTTCTGAGTTTCCTTTCTTCTTTCTTTCTTTCGATTCTAAGTTTTCCATTCTTTCTTTCTTTCTTTCTTTCTTTCGTTTCTGATTCTTCCTTTCTATCTTTCTGTTGATTCTAAGCGTTTCTTTCTTTCGTTTCTGAGTCTTTCTGTTTTTCTTTTTTTCTTGCCCTTTATTTATTTGTACTTCACTTCTTTATTTCCTTTTTTTTCATCCTACCTTGTTTCCCTTTTTTGTATTTGCTGCTCTTTTCCTTCTTTGCTGTGCGTTTCTTTTTGCCTATTTTCTCCTGCTTTTCACACATATTTATTCTTTCTTTCTTTCTTTCTTTCTTTCTTTCTTTCTTTCTTTCTTTTGTGTCCTGTACTGTATTTGTTTTACTTCATTTATTTATTTCCGCTATTTCGTTTCCATTTTCCATTTCTTATTTTTTGAATTTGCTGCTCGTTTCCTTCTTTGTTATACGTTTCTTTTTCTGTCTTTTTCTCTCATTTATTCACGGGAGATTTTTCTTTCTTTTGTAACTAGAATTTGTTGCTTCTTTTTCCTTCTTTCTTTCTTTCTTTGCTGTTTTATTTTTTATTCATTGTTGTTTTTGCTTTTTCTCCTTTCTTTTTCCTTTTTTGTCACTTTGTGATGCTACTACATTTTGTTTCTATAATTCATTTCATTTGTTAGCTGTTTTGTACATGTTAGTTACACAGATACGCTATTCCCACGTAGACTGCATCACACACGACGCAGTCCGAGACTCTATCAAAGAAGAAACTTGCTCATTGAAAGATCTCATAACCGCCATCAACAGATAAAAAAAAAATTGAAATGATATGGACACGTCAATAAGAACCAAAGATGGAATAAGAAGAGACAAGACAGAGAAAAATGGGCTGACAACCTCACTGGGTGAACTGGAAGATCATTTGCAGAGACTTAGGCATTGAACAGCTACAAATTAAGACATATAAAGAGAGAGAGATGGTCAGGTGTTCAGATGTGTAGGGACCCTACGACCACACTCGGTAATGGGACTCATGATGATGATGAAGACAGATGTCCCATCGTCATAAACACTGTGGCAGACCAAAAGTTAATAGAATGGCAAGAAATATTCCGTTAATCTTCAGTCTACTAAGAGAATTTGCAGCAAAAAACTTTAGTTTTCAGAAATACCAAGAATAAATGAAAAAACGAAACGGTATATAGTTATTTTCCAAGAATTGCTTAGATGTAGCACAAAGTCGAAAGAAGGGGTCACCCAGTGAGGATCGAACTCACTACTCAGTCGTAATTGATCTAGCGAGACAAGCTTGCTAACCATTTCACCACCTCGAGGTGTCTAAATGATTTTCTAAGCATAGCTTAGATATGGCACAAGGCCGAAAGCATAGGGCACCCAGTGAGGATTGAACTCACTATTCAGTTGTAATGTTTCTAGCGATACATACTCGCTAACCATAAAACTACGTCGAGGGGAGCCAACGAAACGCTATGTATGGTAAACAACAGCACTCATATTTTACATATCAATAATCAAATAATAGGTCATACATAAATTTAACTTCCCTAAGTATGTGTGTAAAAACGAGAGCCTACTATACAGAAATATACAGGAATAGTAAACAGCAGAGGTCGGCATTCCCCCGGCCCACGAAGGATTTTTGTCCGGACCGTCAACTTCATCGTACAGTGTAACCCGGATATAAGAGAGTTGTCGGGACCGGAGAAGAAGTCTCTTATATCCGGGTTTGGTCTATTTTATATACATTAACACAGGCTCTCATTTGGGACCAGAGAAAATCTCTCTTATATCCGGATTTCTCTTATATCCGGGTCTCTTATATCCGGGTTACACTGTAATAGGGAATTTGATTTTTTTGTTGATTGTGGTAGTTGTTATTCTGTTATTTCTGCAGTAAAATAAGGAACCTTGTTTAAATAATATAACATTAACTTTTTCTTTAAACCTTTGGATTAAGACAGCCTTCCACCATCAAAACATTCAACTATCCGCAGCCTTTGTTTTTAGCCAGCAATGCCAAACTTTCATTTCTTCATCATACTGAATGCCAACGACACAAAAACGAAACAAAAACTGATTATTATACATCCTCCATATTCACCGAACTTAGGATCGATAAATTCCCGCTTTTTTAGATCCCTAGTCCATTTCATAATAAGCAGAGCATTCATAAAATCAAAATAGAAATTGAGTATTTCAAACCATTGAAGTGGGTGATGAGATTTTTTTTTAATGTGGAATCAAAGATGTGCCTTTCTACTGAGCTGCAGTCGTTGAACATGAACTTGATTATATTTTTGATAAATAATACTTAAATACATTTCACTTACGTTTTATATATCCTTTCTGGTAAAACTTTTTTTTTTCCCGAACACCCTAATAATTAAACACGTGTAGATAGCACGAAGCCTATTGAACCTGTGGAAATAACACAAAGCTTATTGGCCGACGGGCCCAATAATGCTGTACACGCATCTCCGTTGAACGGGAAATCAATGTACGTATAGAGCGGGAACTTTTCGATACCATCTCGTATAGTGGTTTGATGGCTTAATGACAGGAAAGACAAAGGGATAGAAATTGTCCAAAACACAGAGAAAGACAGGAAGAAAACTAATATAGCTGCTGTCTAGATAGGCATATGCAACAGTACATTCTGTGTGTACTTATGGCAATGATCTTCAATATATCCACTTTTAAAATTAGAACTTTGGAATTTAGTATACATATATGTGGCTTGCTATATGTGGCACAATATAATTCTTAACCTTTAGCAAATAGAGTGAGAGAGAAAGAGAAAGAGAGGGAGTGAGAGAGAGTAAGAGAGGGAGTGGGAGAGCAAACTGGTAAACCTGCCGGTGCAGGGTGTCCTCCGATTTAACTTTTTAATGCCGTGGAAAGGTATTCTCAAGCGAAGCTTAATACAGATTAATTAATACTAATATTAATATTAATTAATATTAAAAAACGAAATATTCACACACGCATGCACATACGCGGGGATACACGCGCATGCATATATATAATTTAATTCAAGCTTTGTTTTAACGTCTGAATTAGCCGTTTAAAATTTGACAAACGTGTTAGATTTGAGCAACATCCAGCCGACACACTGGGGTTAAAATAGGAAACTAAAATGATACATATGACACACTCATATCCTCTCCCACCTCACTTCCTCACTTCGTTAATTTTACGTATACTTGATGAGGTCCGTCAAAAACGTGTGAATCTCTTTTTCATTTTCATTTCAGCTTTTGGAAGTAAAGTCTGATGATCCAGAACCCTGTTAAAGGGGTTATGGTGAAATAGCTTATTACATGGAATCTTAACGTGGTCTGTCTTTTATTCAAAGAAATATATATATATATATATATATATATATATATATATATATATATATTGGACAATAAAAAAATATTAAAAATTAAAATCTTCAGACACACTGGGTTGTAGATTAATATTCTTTCGTTTTTTTTTTATTATTATTTCATTAGATTCCTCGACTAGTTTCGGTCAAAATGACCATCATCGGGAGAAGAAATATTTCTGCTTGCTGGTAGCGGTAAACTATAGAAATGAATGTCTTGATGGAGAAAATTAACTTTTGTCTGTAGTTTTCATTTGTCTTTTTAATTTTTTATCTTTTTAACATGAATCTTTTAACATTTCTTGTGTTGGTCAAACAGTCTCTTTTAAGTTGTTATTTAAGATAAGAGCTGGATGGATCTATGCTTCTCTGAATTCCCGTGGTCAGTTTGACAGTTTTATTGCTCCTGGATATATATATATATATATATATATATATATATATATATATATATACAGTCTGTCTGAAGCTATCCAAATCACATAAACCTCAATTTACTTTAAACAACATTTGTCAAATTTTAAACGGTTAATTTACACGTCCAAACAAAGCTTGAATTTAATTTTGAGGTAGTATCAACATGTTTTATTAAAGTTATTGGATTTATTATAACAACTGCCGTCTGAAGTTATTAGGCAGATTAGAATAATATTAGTTTAAGGTCTCTGAAATCTAATAAGAACTGTTTTTCTTTTTTCCATAATATATGTTGAAACATAGATAATGGAAAGGATCAAACAAATACTGAAAAATAGAAAATAACAAAGATATTGAGGAATGGAGGAGGAGGTACGGATTGAGGAATCGGAGAGCCGTGTTCGAATGCCAGTCGAATCCATTACATTCACTTACGTCCTAGTACTCCTTGGGAAAGGTATGAATCCTCTTCCCCCCAGCTATGGGTAAATAGCAGGATAGACCAGATTCTCTAACCTTGGATGGCAACTGGTCTACCATCTACCGCAGAAAGAAATGGCAACTTACTGCGGGAAAAATCTGCCTCGTCAATCATGTATCGAAAGATACATGATTAACTAAGCGTGTATCACTCATGGCACATAACTGATTGAGTAATATTGATATTATAACTAGGTTGAGAACTTAGGATGTTGCAATAACTTGGACCAATTTTAAATGTGAATTAAGTTTAAGCGTCTAACGATTTTTTCTTTTTCTTTCAGATTTAACAAAAGTCTTTGCCAATTTCAACCATGAAAAGATTCATTTTTATTTTAAACGGTGTGTATTATATCTTTAATAAAGAAAATATACTCTCCGGTAGGGATCGAACCTGTATCTTTCGTTGGAGGAAAACCACAGTTTGATCCTCCGTACCTTAAATAGCTCGGCCACAGAGAGCGAGCAGTCAAATAAGGTTCTAATTTCCTTTTTAAAGAAAGCACAATTCCACGTTCAGATATTTCTCGAAAGCCCGTATCTAGTCAGTTTCTTATCCGAAACGGAAACAAATCAATTCCCATGGAATTAATGGACTTAATTTTTACTTGTCATGTGTGTGCCTGTGCGCGTGTGTGTGAAGACACTCCAAATTTTTTAATTGCTTTTTTTTAAATTATTTTATCGACTATGAATACATACACAGTCGTCAATGATGAAATCGCAGATAACCTTACAGACGTGTACATAAACTTTTGATCCCAAGAAACAGCATCCGTTCTTAAGTCAAATTCGTCCAGATGCACTTCTCATAAAACAAAAACTAAAAATATTATGAAAAATCTAGCGAATTAAAAAGAAAGAAACATGCTAAAAATCAAGATGCAGTTAAAATATCCATTTACTTTTTTAAAACTGAAACTATATATTATATATATATATATATATATATATATATATATATATATATATATATATATATATATATATATATATATATATATATATTGGGTGGGAGGGAGAGGAAATGGTGTGGTTCGTCAGAGCTGTGGCTGGCAGCAACGGAAGGAAGAGGTAAAAGGCCTGAGAATGTCTCCATATATTTGCCGCCGGTCGTATCATTCTTTGTGAGTGACGGTCTCCCTAATTAATTAAGCACAAATTTAAACTAAACGGGTGAGATAAAAAAAAAATAACTGAGTAATTATGAATAAATAAATAAAGAAAGAAATAAAGAAATAATATATTTACAGCAACAAAAAGAATTTCTTCTCAAAATTAAATGAAAAAGCAAAATAAATAAAACGAAACGAAAAGATAAAAAAAAACGCAGAATGGCAAAAAGTTAAAAAAAAAATTAAATAAAACAGAAATCGGTAATATAAAAAAATTACTCAGTTAAATCAGTTATATGAAAGAAAAATAAAATAAAACCCTATAAACCTTTACTGGCAATGATGGTATTAATTTGCCTACCCGCGAGATGCAAATATGATACAAGCTCAAATTTAATCACTGGTTCAATAAGCGTGCATGGGGATAGCAAAAATTACGTTGTTTCCGTGTCCTGAATCAAAACGAAGCCTCTTCTTTTAGTGCAATAGAATGTTGAAGTATCCAGATACTTCTTCTTTTATATATGGTGTCTCCCTTTATGATATGGGCGGTTACGGCTCTCTACAACTTCTAAGCAATAGTTGTCCATTTTATAATCCTTTCCAGTTCTTCTGTTATCTATTTACATAAGTTTATTTTTCTCTTTGCCTCTTACTTTTAATACGCCCTTTGAGTGTCAAGTTCTCCAAACCTCTTTCTTCATTATGCGTACCAGAAATTTATACCGTCTCTTTCTTATTTAACTACAATTGTCTTTTTTGTTTCTATTTTTTCAGTCATTCACCCCCAAGAAAATCAATAAAGATACTAAGACGCAAGGAGGTTACTAAGTGTGAAAGAATCCGAGAAGAAACAAGGAGAAAGGATAATAACAGAAAGTAAGGTAAGCAGGGGAGACAAGGTGGAGTAATGGATATCGGCTCGGATTGAGGAACCGGAGAGCCGAGTTCGAATTCCAGTCAAATCCGTGACATTCAATTAATTGCTAATACATTTGACTTTAAATTTTTTAAGATTAAATTTGAATGGAAAATAAGAAGCCGGAAGTGAGTTCCGAAAGCCTGAAGTGAAAGAGAAGAAACTGTTAGCATAGAAATTCTGGTTACATCTCGTCATTTCAGCTGTAAAATGATGAGGCTTAGTACTACGCTTAAATTCATAAAGTCAAGATGCCAAAGAGAACAGCTCATCAGAAGAATAACCATTTAACAGAAAAGGCACAGGGAAGCTACGTCTGCAGCAGTGGGAAAGTGATCGAAGCCGAGTTGCCAGGTCAGGATCGATAACATTACAGATTCATCTTTGGATTTCGTAAAGAATCTCTAAATAAATAGCAAAAGCACCAGACTAAATGTGGCCGCAATATTCAGTGTATTGATGAATGGTAGATTTATTAATGTACAAGGTAGATTCTGGCGGGAAAAAATGTCTAGAACGAGACATTTTCCTTAAAGCATTCTCGTTGCTTATATAGTCCATCAATCGTATTCTCAGCATCCTTCTGTAGAACCGCACTTCTGTTGCTTCCATTCTGCATCTGTGATAATTTGTTCACCTTCTGGAATGCATCCTTCGTTATTCCAATGCATCTGATGATTCCTGTATTACATTACTGAAAATCTGTTATAAAATTTCCCAGATAACTAAATGTTTATATTTGCTTGTTCTGACGACTCTTTCTTAGATCGCATCTTGGTCAGTCCCATTTGCTAACGACTATATATTGTCTTCTTACAATTGATCGTTAGTCCTTTCTTCTTGCTTTCCTGTACTACCTTGTCTAAGAATTCATGCAGATTTCTTTCTGCGTTGGTTATCAACACAGCGGCATCTGTGTATTTTATGTTGTTAACATTATTTTCCACCAATAAAAAATCCTGACAGGACATCTAGTCTCACTGAATAGATTAACTAAATACGATGAGAAGCCGCATCTTTGTTCTATGCTTCTTTAGCGTATTTCGTCTTTGGGCGATCTGAGTAAAACACAAATGTTTACGGAGCATAAATTCGATCTTAAATATTAAGAAAGATAAAAGGAATCAGTACATATGCTAGCCCACAAAAATCCCCTGAGCCGACCAAGCATAGAAATGAATACAATATGGGAACCAGTAATAAGGAGTGCTAGAGAAAAGCAAAGAATAACAACACAAAATTGCAATATAAGCTCTGGTAAAAAAAAAATACAATAATAATAACGGAAAAATTGCAATATGAGCTCTGGTAAAAAAAAAATACAATAATAATAACGGAAAAATTGCAATATGAGCTCTGGTAAAAAAAAAAATACAATAATAATAACGGAAAAATTGCAATATGAGCTCTGGTAAAAAAAAATACAATAATAATAACGGAAAAATTGCAATATAAGCTCTGGTAAAAAAAAAATACAATAATAATAACGGAAAAATTGCAATATGAGCTCTGGTAAAAAAAAAATACAATAATAATAACGGAAAAATTGCAATATGAGCTCTGGTAAAAAAAAAATACAATAATAATAACGGAAAAATTGCAATATAAGCTCTGGTTGCTGAAGAATTAGGTTTACAAGTCCCAGAAATTCATGCACAGATGTCCTCAATGTCAGTGGATAAAGGCGTTGGTTAGATACAGTGATTCGACCCAAAGAGTTGTGAGTTCAATACCAGGCTACAGCAAAGGTGAACCAAAAATTTGTTGAGTTAAAGGGAAATAACTGTGACATCCGGAAGAGGCATGGCACGTGGAAATAGAGCAATCTACCCCAGTGGACGAAATAAAGGGTACAGTTCGAAATTCCAATCACCTGAAGATGTGAATTTGGCAATGAAGATGAGGATAACAGCCCGAATATTGTATATAATGTAAATAATCCTAATACCTCATTTCAGAGATATAGATAGATAAAGATAAAATAAACACGAGAGAGTGTAACACGCTCATCTTAACGAGAATTTACTTCATTTTTTATTTTATTTTGTTTTTGTTGTTGTTGTTTTTCGTAATTTTTATATAAGACTGTTAAGTGTTTTTCCTAACGCATGTCCATATATGTTCAAATCTGAACTACATTCTACGCTCTTTCAGGTCTTGAATTCTTAGAAGAATTTAAAGAATATTCCAGAATATACTTTTTAAATTACTTCTCCCCTACATCCGATTTAAAAACCAGACTGTTGTGCAATCAGAGTACTTAATGAATACAAACGTTGATTTTCTTATAGGTAAGTGGAAGTCGTACATACTAAGCATCGCTAAAGATACTGGAAAAATGGTCAGTTCTCTGTACCGGTCCAGTATGTACCTGATTCCTCATGCTATCTTCTACCTTTACTGACAGGGTACTGCTACCCAGTGCCAGACTGAGATGAAAAGAGGTCATAGGCTATTCCAGTTGTGAACCCCCTCTAAATCCCCCATTCTCACGAGGGGTGGAAAATGGAAGAGTATTAAATTAAACAGTTTGAGTAAAGCCGAAGATTTGGAGTCTACAATGAATTACGACGGCATATGTAAGAAAGGCCCATGACAGTGCAAAAATATTATACACCTTGTCTGGAGGAGCCCTAGAGTTTGAGACTTTAGGTTTCAGCCTGCTAAGCCTATAGATAAATCCGGTATAGGAGCTACCCAGTCTTCAATTTCCACTCACGACAGAGACCAAAAGCATTTCTGCGTCCTTGTGGGTGATGAATTATTTTCTACCCTACAACTTCATTCTTACAGACTAAACGTCGCAAGCCACTTGCTGCTCTATCGCTAATTCTGTTTATTCAGATAAACTATATTCCTTAGTTCAACCATTTCTAATCTTCACAGCTACGACCTTTAATGTCACTCACATTGTTGCTAACCACCCTCATTCGCTTTGTCTTTCCTTTGTAAGATGAAAGTGACACTCGAGCAGCCTCTTCCTACAAAAAATGCCTTGCGGAACAGACTCCCAAGGGAGTGCTTCCTCGATTACTAAAATCTTAACCTGTTGAATTCTAGTGTCAATCGCAGTGTCTCTTACTTTGTAGCTATCTACCTCGAGTGACTCTCGGTCTTTGTATATGGTGAAAATCATTGCAAAATACATATATACAGGACGCGATGGATAAATTGTCTTCTAAATTACGCAAAAATGAAAATAACACTGACATCACATTTTAACAGATATATTTACCGAAATTACACAATATATCTTGAAATACTAAAAAGTAAATTTATTCAATAAAATACTCTTTGCTCACATATTTTCTCTATAGTGTAATTAGCATCCACAGGAAGAAACACATCAATATGTGTTCTAAAAACTTAAATTGTCTCTTTCTGATTGTAAGTATATGTTTTCTTAATGTCTCTATTTTCTTAAAGTCTTTCTCGTTGCTCACATGTTTTGTGCATGGCATCCATAGCATTCGTTAGGAAAACTAGATCTACATTATAAATGATATTTTCCAGCGAGATAATATATTATTCTTAGGTAATTTTTTTTATCATTGTAATTATTTTATTTTATTTTATTACTTTTTTGCATTGGTATGCTTAGTAAGCGTTTTCATAATTACAAAATATTATATACCTTAAGGACTAAACTAAGGTTTGCCTTATAAAACAACGGCAACGGAGATTTTTATTATAGAAACATTTTATATCTAGTGATTAAAATAGAAAAGAGCTTTCTGTGTGTTTGATCGTTTATATTCTTCTTGAGAAACTTTGGTTCAATGTAATGAAAAGGATGAAAAAACAACGTTTATAAGAGCAAAATGGCCAGATTGCAGAATACGAAGGCAAATATATAAAATAAATAAAGATTAAAACGATTTTCGAGGAAAATGCAAGTTTATTTTTCC